>PVIH01002691.1:0-181010 GCA_004025045.1 Sigmodon hispidus
AAAAAAAAAAAAAAAAAAAAAAAAAAAAAAAAAAAAAAGAAAAGCCAGCTAAGCTAAGACTCCTAGCAATAGTGGAGAGGGTGTCTGAACTAGCCTTCCCTTGTAATCAGATTGGTGACCACCCTTATTGTCATCATAGAGCCTTCATCCAGTAACTGATGGAAGCAGATGCAGAGATCCACAGCTAAGCACTGTGTGTAGCTCCTGGAATCCAGTCAAAGAGAAGGTGAAGGGTTTATATGAGGGGAGGCAAGATCATGATGGGGAAACCTACAGAGACAGCTGACCTGAACTATTAGGAGCTCACTGACTCTGGACTGACAGCTGCAGAGCCTGCAGGGGACCCAACTATGTCCTCTGAATGTGGGTGACAGTTATGCAGCTTGGTCAGTTTGTGGGGCACCTGGCAGGGGGCCTAGGATTTATTCCTAGTACATAAACTGGCTATTTGGAGCCCATTTCCTTTGGAGGGACACTTTGCTCAGCCTTGATACTGGGGAGAGAGGTTTGGTCCTGTCTCAGCTTAATATGCTAGACTTTGTGGACTCCCCATGGGAGGCCCTACCCTCTCTGAGGAGTGGCTGGGAGATGGGGTGGGAGAAAGGTTGGGAGGGAAGTGGGAGGAGGAGAGGGAGGGGGAACTGTAGTTGGTATATAAAATGAAAAAAAAATTAAATAAAAAAGAAAACTGGCTAGAAATAAGCCAAGCTAAGACCAGGCATTTATAATTAAGAACAAACTTTCATGTGTGATTTTACTGGGAGCTGGGTAGCAGGCCCCTCAAAAGAACAAAAACAAACAACACAGGTACAGAGAAATGGGGGCAGTTTCTCTCTAGACCTGAGATGCTCTCTGGGCTTTTTGGTTTGTGGAAGCTATCTATCGGAAAGGCTGTACCAAGATAAGGCAACTAGCCTTTGGGCCAGCAATGTTCTAACCTCTCCACTGCAGTTCTGTTTGTCAGTCTCTGCAGAATAGCTTAACTTCCCTCCAGTTCACGTTGCAATAACAGGGCCAGCAAGACCGTTTAGTGGGTATAGCACTTGCTCCAAGACCTGATGGGCTGTTGATCCCTGGATCAGATCCCACAAGATGCAAGCAAGGACTCCCAAGAGCACTGGCTGTTCTTCCAGAGGACCCAGGTTTGATTCCCGGCACCCTCATGGTGGCCCACAACTATCTTTTTTTTTTTTTTTTTTTTTTAAACTTTATTTGTTTATTTGCCTTGGTGTTTGCCTGAAACTGGGAACTGGAACTATAGACAGTTGTGAGCTGCCATGTGGGTGCTGGGAATTGAACCCTGGTCCTCTGGAAGAGCAGTCAGTGCTCTCAACCACTGAGCCATCTCTCCAGCCCCCCCCACAACTATCTTAACTGGAGTTCCAAGAGATCAGTTGCCCTCTTTTTCTGATCTCTGTGGGCACTGCACATACATCAGACAAAACATTCAAATATAGGAAAATAAACATCTAAAAGTTGCCCTCTGACCTCTACACACTTGTGCCTGTGTTTGCACATTCATAAACATAAACGTACAACAATAGATTTTTAAAAATCATGAAAAAATTTATGTCAGGCCTAGTAGTTCACACCTTTAATCTCAGCACTTGGGAGGCAGATACAGGTGGATCTCTGGCTCAGACTTTCCAGGGCCTGGACCAAAGGTTTGGTCTCACTCTCAGCCCCATTTAGTCTCAAATAATCACACATAGGCTTATGTTAATTTTATGCTAATTGGCCTAGGACCCAGGCATATAATTTTCTAGTTCTTTTATCTGAACTCAATTTATCTTGCTTAGCCTCGTGGCTCGATACCTTTTCTTAGAGCAGCATTTCTTTTGCATCTTTTGGCAGCTTTGGTGATTCTGGCATCTGTGTTTGGCCTCTGTCCTGTTTTGAGATTTTTTTTAGCTTGGTAGCCCCACCCATCCATTTTGTTTGCCTTTGGCCAGTCAGTTTTTATTAAACCCTTAGGCGGGACAAATATTTACATTACCAGCATAATCCCACCACAGCTCTCTGTGAGTTTGGAGTCCAGTCTGGTCTACAAATCAGTTCCAGGACAGCCAGGGCAACACAGAGAAACCTTGTCTCAAAAATTAAAAGGGGGGAAGGAGAGGGAGAGAGAGAAAAAAAAAGAGGAAAAAAGATCTTCAATAATAAGCTCTCATACTTACTGAACCTTTAAATGCATCATATAACATATTTTTTGCAGTCATTCTGTTGAGTAGGGAATGCCATCCTATTCTACAGGATTAACCTTTTAGGGAAAGTGATAAAGTCAGATGTGCTAGAAGCAAGCTTCAAAGACATGACAGCCATGTGATCTTGGCATGTGTCTTCTATGGAGACCAGGCTTCTTATAAGAGCAGAGACAGGGTAGTAGATGTATGTCAGACAGTAGAGTACCCACATAGTATGCACAAGACCCAAGGTTCAATCTTTCAGCACCACATAAACTGGGGTGGTGCACACCTCTAATTCCAGCTCTCAAGAGGTGGAGGCAGAAGGTAAAGGAAGTCATTCTTAGCTACACAGAGTTTGAGGTCAGCCTGAATTATATGAGACTATGTCTCAAAACAAAACAAAACAACAATGACGAGAAAAAAAGCCAAACCCAAATCCCAGGAAAGGTAAAAAAACAAAACCCAGATCAGAGACATGCCTCTTAACAGCTCCCAAGTGAACTGCCAGGCCTCACTGAAGAGCCTCTTGGAAATCTAACGAAGCAGAAAAACCAGAGAGGCTGACTGAGGTGCAGCTGCATGGAGGCTGCTGGCTTACTGAGCTGGGCAGCAGGAATGTGCTGTCCCCAGAGGCCATTAATAACAGTTTCTGCCAGCAATGCTGCTTAATCAAGCTCAAGGTACAAGATGCAGAGCCCAGGAGCTGATGCAGAGCCCAGGGGGGGATGCAAGGCCCAGGGATGGCAGATGCAGAGCCCAGGAGGGATGCAGGGGGTACAAAGGGGGACACAGGGCTGGGAGGGGTGCAAAGCTCAGGGGTGACACAGGGCCCAGGATGACATTCCTGATGAGGCAATGAGGTTCTCTCTGTCTCTTTCTTTCATTTATGCCTAGATTTCTGAGAATATGGGCTTGGTTCCTCTTTCCCACATCACGAAGAGAAGGAAGCCCATCACTGTTTCAGGGGTCAATGAGGTACAGGCAGCAGGGCCCCCAAAGTCCTGCATTGACCCCACAGAGGTAGTCTTTTCAGGAGGAGCCAGACAGATTTTCATCTACACTCTCATGTGCTTCTGGACAAGTCATTAACATGGTAAATCTTTTATATATCTGTGAGGTAAAAGTAACAGCCCTACCTTATAGTTACATTATGTAGCTCTGGCTGGCCTGGAACCTGTTATGCAGACCAGGCTTACTTTGAAATTACAAAGATCCCAAGTGCTAGATTTAAAGGTGTGCACTCCCAAGTCTGACCTGGTTACATTTAAGGGAAAACAGATTTGGTGCAGGGTGTCCTGTAGGAAATGGGTTGGAGCAGAGTCTGTGATCACTTTCTTAAAGTTTATCTACTTTGGATAACCAATGATGCTCTGAATTTTAGTTATTCATTATTTGCTTACTTAAGAGGCAGAATCTTGCTCTAGCCCAGATTGGCTTAGAATTTACTACTATGTAGCTCAGGTTAGCCCCCAACTCCTGGCAATTTGCCACTTCTGCACAGCTCAGAGTTCTTGACTCTGCACCCTGATGTGTTAGTTTTGACTGCTTGCTCAGGTGAGGGCTGATCCAGAGCCTGCCCTTCTTGTCTTTTGTCTTCTTTTCCCCCTTAAGGAGGAACAGATTATAACTATAGCAGTACTAGAGTCCTATAGTACAGCTTTGGGCAGATTGAGGGAAGTGTTTCCTGTTTGTTTATTTTTTTTTTTTTATGGCATCCCTAATCTATGATATAAATGCATGAGTGTTTATGGCTATTGCCACACACTGGCTGGTCTCTGCCCCTCACAAAGATTGAGAAAGGCATTTCTGCAGAAAAGGCTGTGGCTTCCTTCATGCTTCTAATCACCTTTGATTAGAATGATGCAGTCATATACTGTCCACATAGCAAGAGTGAGGGACATATCTCTGATTCACTTCATACTCTGGCCTGATGAAGTTCTGGATTGGATTCCTGGCTGTCATTCCCTGGGAGAATTTGGCAAGTTATTTGATTGTATAGGGTCAGTATCGAATGAGAATGACATTCTGTAAGTTGAGAGGCTTAAATGTAAAGATCAAGGCATGTAGTAGGTGTTCAATAAATGTTAGTCCCCTTTTCAAATCCTTTCTAGATGCATGGAATGTTAAACACACTTCTTGAGTAGCTCTCAGGAGTCTACACTCAGCCAGCCAGGAGACTTTTGACACCACTGTTTAGCAACCAGTATTTTACAAATGAATGCAATGAATGTTGCTGCTGATGTCAGGATGTCACCTGCTGTCTCAGGCTGAGAAGGTGGAAGCTTCTAGGGAATTGTCAGTGACCAACTTCTCTGTCCTCAGTTTGTAAGAGCTTCAGCAAAAGGTTGGGTAAGTGGCAGCTGGGGAGGCTGGCCCTGTAGTCCTTAGATTTCATTCCAGCCAAGGAGCCAGGAAAGCCCGGTCCTGAGACTGGAGATGTGCTTTGAAAGTCTGATCATGCAGTCTGCTGTTACTGACACCAACACCTTTCTTTTTTTTTTTTTTTTTTTTTTTTAAAACTTTATTTTTTATTTATTTATTTGCCTTGGTGTTTGCCTGGAACTGGAACTACAGACAGTTGTTAGCTGCCATGTGGGTGCTGGGAATCAAACTCGGGTCCTCTGGAAGAGCAGAGGGTGCTCTTAACCTCTGAGCCATCTCTCCAGCCCCACCAACACCTTTCTTTAACATGATTATTTCACATGCAGTCCTCCTCAGCAAAATACAAGTTGTATGATATGTATGATATGCTTGTTACTTCTTTGTTTTGAGACTTTTTTTTTTTTTTTGTATAAACAGCCTTGGCTGTCCTGGAACTCGCTCTATAGACCAAGCTGGCCTAAAACTCAGAAATTTGAGGTCCCTGTCTCCTGTGTGCTGAGATTAAAGGCATGGGCCACCACACCCAGCTGCATTTATTATTCTTAATACTGAATTGTGTTGAACAAGGTTTAGAAAATACTAGACTAGTGAGGAAGTTAGAAGCATGAACTAGTTAGAAGTTTGTTGTTTTTTTTTTTTTTTTTTTTTAAACTTTATTTATTTATTTGCCTTGGTGTTTGCCTGGAACTGGAACCACAGACAGCCGTTAGCTGCCATGTGGGTGCTGGGAATCAAACCCGGGTCCTCTGGAAGAGCATACGGTGTTCTTAACCACTGAGCCATCCCTCCAGCCCCAAGTTTGTTGTTTTTAACTGGCCCTAGGTATCCCAGGCTGGCCTCACACTTGCTATGTAGCTGAGGATCTCTCTGAACTCCTGACCTTTCTGCCTTTGCCTGCCTCCAAAGTGCTGTGATTACAGCTGTGCACCCCATGCCTGGTTTGCTTGGTGGTGGAGAGTGAACCCAGGGCTTCCTGCCTGCTGGGTAAGCACTCTAGTACCTGAGCCTCTAAGAGCTTGGATATCATTAACTTGGGGTAACTAGCTATGGGGATTGTGTAGGCACAACCCTCTTCTCTGGAAGAAGCTAGACCCTCCAGCTCTTAGTTCTTTTTCACTGCTTCCTTAGTAAATGTTTTCACTTTGAGAAAAAAGCTCATTCAAACCCAAAGGGCCAGCTAGGGAGAGAGGGTGCTGACCAGCTGCAGCACTAGCTGCTTCCCTCTTTTACATCCCACTAGGGTGTGGCAGAAACTCATTCCATGCCCTGGTATGCTGGAGAGTGAGAGGCACTCCTCAAGAGCACAGCAGACTGTGCTGTGGCTTACCTCACTTTTCTTCTTCTTCTTCTTCTTCTTCTTCTTCTTCTTCTTCTTCTTCTTCTTCTTCTTCTTCTTCTTCTTTTTTAAAAGATTTATTTATTGTTGAGGCTGGAGAGATGGCTCAGAGGTTAAGAGCATTGACTTCTCTTACAGAGGTCCTGAGTTCAACATGTACAACTGTGTAAGGGTGTCAGATCTTGGAATTACAGACAGCTGTTAGCTGCCATGTGGATGCTGGGAACCGAACTCAGGTCCTCCGGAAGAACAGTCAGTGCTCTCAACCACTGAGCCATCTCTCCAGCCCAATAAACTGTTACTTGGAGAAGTCTGAAATAACTTCTAAGAGGCACGAGGAAAAAAGAGCTTAAGGATAGGACCAATTCAGCTGTAATCAGTCAGGAGATAAAGAGACTTCAAAAGAAGGCAGAGCAGCCTGACAGACAGACTGAAGTGGGTGACTGTAAAGAGTGGGGGTGGGGTCAGGAGGTCTGTAGATACCATGTTTCCACATGTGCCTTTTGGTCCCTTTGATCTTTTAAATTATGCACATGTATGGCTTTGCTGAAAAGGTTAGCTCTCCACCAAAGCTGCACCATACCAGGCAAAGCTAATAAGCTTCAGCTGGCAGTCTGGAGACCACTCATTTGGGGCCAAGCACTAATGTAAGTGCCTCATGTTTATTAGCTCACTGAATCTCCACAATGAATGTGAGTCATGTTATCATGCCCATTTTACAAATGAGAAATGAAAGCACCATCAAATTAAGTAATTGCTCTCTTCCTGTGGGTACCAGTCCTGGGATTCAAACCCAGGTACTTCAACTCTACAATTTGAGTGCTAAATGTTAAACTATCCTCTTCATGTTAGAATTTTATTAATCTAATCTATTTAGGGGAAAATGGAAAGCGGATTGCTTGTTTTGAAGACATTCCTTTTTGCCTATGTTACTGTTTTCATGTAAAATCTTATATTCAGATCTCAGGATATGTGAGCTGAAGCCTGTTGTGATGATGGGCTTGAAAATAAGCCCCATGGACCCACCCAGTGGTGTCCAGTAGGGTTTCCAGTTAATGCCAGTCTTTCCCCATCACTGCTGAGGAGTGAACGAAGGCCCCCAGTCATGCAGTAAAGCATTCTACCTAAGCTGTCTTTGATGGGCTCCTCTCCATGAGGCATTGGTGAACAGTGAGTTCACAGTGCTAAAGCTCTGATCAGTAAAGACCATTAGACTGTTTCTGTAGGTGAAACAAGCACAGGCGTGGGCAGGTTGGGTAAACTGCTCAAGGTCACAAAGCCAGTGAGCTACAAGGATTGGGACTGAATCCAAACAAGTGGAGTCCAGAGTCTATGCCCTGTTGGACAGCTCTGTAATGCTGTGTCTCTCCTGCAGCCAAGGTGAAGGCATCAGTTAACCCCAGAGGCCTGCTGAACAGGCTTTTCTATGCTCCCTACTCCCTGGGTTCAAATGTAGAACAGTAAGGATCTGTTGGTATAAGCAAAAGTTCAAAGATATGTTTTAGTCTGAGTGTCAATAGGAATAGGTGTCAGAAATGGGATGTTGGGCTGGAGAGATGGCTCAGAGATTAAGAGCACCTGCTACTCTTCCAGAGGTCCTGAGTTCAATTCCCAGCAACCACATGGTGGCTCACAACTATCTAATAATGAGATCCTATGACTTCTTCTGGCCTGCAGGCATATATGCAGACAGAACATTGTATAAATAGTAAGTAAATAAATCTTTTTTTAAAAAATCCATTTATTTGGGGGCTGGAGAGATGGCTCAGTGGTTAAGAGCACCGTCTGCTCTTCCAGAGGACCCGGGTTCGATTCCCAGCACCCACATGGCAGCTAACAACTGTCTGTAGTTCCAGTTCCAGGCAAACACCAAGGCAAATAAATAAAGTTTTAAAAAAAAAAAAAAAAAAAAAAAAAAAAAAAAAAAAAAAAATCCATTTATTTACTTTCATTTTATGTGAATTGGTGTTTTGCCTGCATGTATAACTATGTAAGGGTGTCAGATCTTGGAATTAGAATTATAGACAGTTGTTAGCTGCCATGTGGATGCTGGGAATTGAACTCAGGTCCTCCCGAAGAACATTCAGTGCTCTCAACTGCTGAGCCATTTCTCCAGCCTGTAAATAAATCTTAAAAAAAAAAAAAAAAAATGGGATGTCAATGGGTAGGACCAAACTTTACAGGAGTCTGGCTTGGAGAAGCAGGGCTGCTAATGGATTCCTCTGCAGAGTCAAGCCCCTTTGCCAGGGATTATTTAATGCACTAATAAACAGGCTCATGAAAATCTCAGGTTTCAGGTTAGAAAACAGAATTCAAGTACAGAGAACTTTCTGTAAGGAAACATGGGGTGTTAGAGCCAGTGTGAGCCCTAGGTTGGAGTATCAATGAGGGAAGTCAGGCAGGAACTCAAGTAGAGAAGGAATCTGGAAGTAGGAACTGAAGCAGAGGCCATGGAGGAGTGCTGCTTCTGGGCTTGCTACCTTAGAGCAACTAGGACCACCCACAGTGAGCAGGGCCCTCCACCATCAATAAAGAGGATCCATCATGGGCTGCTCTCAGGCCAATATGGTAACGGTCCTTTCTCACTTGATATTCCCTGTTCCAAAATGAACCTGGTTTGTTGACAACTAGCCAGCACATACAGGATGGCATTGATCTCTTGACCCCTCCTGCCTAGTGCTGGGATTACAAGCACGTAATCTTGTGCTTTTAAAGCATACCTAGTGCTTTTAAAGTTTTTGTTTGTTTTGGAGAAGGGTTTTTCTTTTCTTTTTCTTTTTTTTTTTAATGTGAATTGGTGTTTTGCTTGTGTATATAACGGTATAAGGGTGTCAGATCTTGGAATTACAGGCAGTTGTTAGCTGCCATGAGGATGCTGGGAATCAAACTCAGGTCCTCAGCAAGAACAATCAGTGCTCTTAACCACTGAGCTATCTCTCCAGCCCAGGAGAAGGGTTTTTCTATGTAGCCCTTGCTGTCCTAGAACTCATGCAGTAGACCAGGCTAGATCTGCCTGCCTCTGCCTCCAGCATGCTGGGATTAAAAATTTTTAAGTGGACATCACTGGGCAGTAATAGGTATTTCACAGCTGTTCCTTACTCAGAAAGGAATACATTTTAGAGTATGAAGGCCTTTGACATGTGGTACCTAGTGAAGCTGAATCAATAGCTGCCAAGAAGGCAAGTCCATGAAAACTGAACATGATCTATTTGCTTATAACTGTTAAGTGGGGTCTGGAGAGATGGCTCAGCGGCTGGGAGCACTGGCTGTTCTTCCAGAGGACCTGAGTTCAATTCCCAGCATCCTCATGGCAGCTAACAACTGTCTGTAATTCCAAGATCTGACACCCTTACAGTTATACATGCAGGCAGGGCACCAATTCACATAAAATAAAAATAAATAAATAAATGATAACTGTAAGTGGTGCACTAGGACTTAGATCTGCAAGTTTGCTAGTTATTTCTGTGATAACAGGTTAGTAATAATATAGAATTTATCTGTATTTTCAAATTTGCCATTACCAAGGAGTGGTGGCCAAGTGGCTGGAGAGGTAATTCATATTGTGTTGCATGGGAGGTGAGAGAAACTCCTATTTTTTTTTTTTTTAAATATTTATTTATTTATTTGCCTTGGTGTTTGCCTGGAACTGAGAACTGGAACTACAGACAGTTAGCTGCCATGTGGTTGCTGGGAATTGAACTCTGGTCCTCTGGAAGAACAGTCAGTGCTCTTAACTGCTGAGCCATCTCTCCAGCCCCCAGGAACCCCTATTTTTAAAGACAAGGTATTGCTACATAGCTGTGGATAGCCCAGAACTCATAGAGACTAGGCTAGCCTGAACCCTGCAGTGGTCCTTCTGCCTCTGCCTCCCTGTTGTAAATTATAGGTGTGCCACCCTACCTGGCAAGGGGCTGAATCATTTTTTTTTTTTTTTTTTTTTAAAAACTTCTTTAAAAAAAATTTTTTTTTTTTTTTGATTTATTTATTTATTATGCATACAGTTTTACAGAAGAGGGCGCCAGACCTCATCATAGATGGTTGTGAGCCACCATGTGGTTTTGCTGGGAATTGAACTCAGGACCTCTGGAAGAACAGTCAGTGCTCTTAACCTCTGAGCCATCTCTCCAGCCCCTAAAAACTTCTTTATTTATTTATTTGCCTTGGTGTTTGCCTGGAACTGGAACTACAGACAGTTGTTAGCTGCCATGTGGGTGCTGGGAATCGAACCCAGGTCCTCTGGAAGAGCAGACAGTGCTCTTAACCGCTGAGCCACCTCTCCAGCCCCAAGGGGCTGAATCTTAATCTGTCTGTCTGTCATGTGTGTTAAGTGACTGTGCTAAAACAATTTTGTAACTAGGAAGTTGTTGAACTACTAGATGGCAAGGTTCCTAGTCTTTTCTGTGACTTTAATACATATCCGAACAGGGAGGTGGATTACATACAAGGCTAATTACTCTTTAATCAGGTTAAGGCAATGTCCCAGCCCTGGGCAGCTTAAGGGCTGAAAATAACCAAGACTGCTCTGGCTTCCAGAACTCAACAGCTGAGTCTTGAACAAGCTAAACTGGGAAAGGGCAGAGGTAACCCTGAGGAATCCCAGGCAAGACCTGACACTGGAGACAGAGATCTAAGTTTACAACAGGCAGCTTTCCATCTTGACTGTGGTGTATGCAGCACAGGAAGGTACTTCCCCAGTTACCTTTCGAGCTTCCTACATTGTTATTGTTTCAGACCAAAGGAAGTATCCCAAGGTTACATAGTATGACTTCAGACTAACCCTAACTGTAGTTAACTCTATCAGCTTCTTTGCAGAGGCAAGACATGTTTTTCAAACTATTACAACTTGTAGCTCATGGGCTCTACTACCACCTGACCATGGAATGTACTTTGCAGAGAATGGAACCAGAGGCAAGGATATAGCAGGATGGTCAAATGAAAAGCCAGAATGTGACAAGCCTGGGCTTGGGAATTACTGCTCTGTCACAGATACTTCATTCTTAAGTGACCAGAGGCTTTGCAATTCAGGGTAAATCCCAACTGTCACTTAAAGTCAGTTACTTAGTTAAGACTATTTCTATATTATGTGTATTTGTATTTTCCTTTTTTATATATTTCTATATTATGCATATGTATGTTTCTGTATTGAGTGCATTGCCTGTACATAAGTGTACTATGTATATGCTGGTGGCCAAAACAGGAACTGGAGTCATGAGTTTGAGCTGCCAATGTGGCTTCTGGATATTGAACTTGAGTCCTCTACTTTAAGTCAAGTGTTCTTAACCACTGAGCCATCTCTCTAGCCCTCTAAACACCAAATCACCTCTAATCTGTGGAACAATCTTTAGCTTCACTGGCTGCTTTAAAAGGAAGTAAGCTATGGCAGTTTGATGTATGCGCATGAGTGCAGGCATCCAGAGGTCAGAGGTATCAGATCCCCCTGGAGCTGGACTGATAGGTACTGTGAGTTGCCTGATGTCAGTGCTGAGAACTGAACTCAGGTCCTCCAGAAGACCATTATGTGCTCTAACTGCTGGAGCTGTATCTCCACCCCCTAAAGTTTACTTATAGACATTAAACAGAACTATTTCCCTTGATTCCTTCACACTCCTGAGACATGGTTACATATATGTATTTTTTTTTAATTATTTATTAAGTATACAGTATATAGAAGAGGGCACCAGATGTTATCATAGATGGTTGTGAGCCACCGTAAGGTTGCTGGGAATTGAACTCAGGACCTCAGGAAGAATAGTCAGTGCTCTTAACCTCTGAGCCATCTCTCCAGTCCTCCCCTCCCCCCTTAAAGACAGGGTTGAGTAGATCTTGGGCTTGCTGTGTAGCTAAGGAAGACCTTGAATTTCTGATTCTCTTTGCCTCCACCCCCTCAAGTGAATCATCATGACTGGGATGGTACTTGGGATTGAATCTAGGGTCTCTGGTATATCAGGAGAGAGCTATATAACTAAGCTACATGCCCAGCCCCTGACCTCAACTTTTCTTGCTCTGCTTATAGGGCTCCTCCACCTTTCTTATCTTCCTAGTCTCAGTTACTTTAAAGCATGATAGATTCTGGCTTCCCCATCTGTCAGGCCTTTTATTTAGATCACTACCAATATACAAACAACTTCATACTTAAACCTTTTCTTCTGGCTCTGCCATGCCTAATATATGGAGCCCAGATGTCTTACTTAGGCATACAAAGCCATTTCTAGCTTTGGTAGCTCATGTCTGTAACTAGGACACTCAAGAGGCAGAGACACTGCATCTCCACAGAGTTCCAGATTAATCTAAATGACATAGTAATACCATTTCAAGCACAATTAGCTCCACCCCCACCCAGGCTCTGACTATGCTCAACTCTCCAATTTTAACACATTTTCCTTGTTCCCCTAGCAGTTGGGAGTCTTTCAAACCTTCACCATACTCTCCCTAGAACAAATGATTTCTTTTATAAAGCTTTAACCTTTAAGGCTTAGCTGAAATGTTATGGGTTTTATTGTGTAACTCAAACTGGCCTGTAGCCTCCTCCAATTTGAGTGTTGGGATTACAGAAATGCTCTGTCATGTATGGCAAGAATTTTTAATGATGTCTACTCTAAATTCCTAAACTTGTCTGTTCTTCCTCAAGCTTCTTTTATTTGGCCTTATTTATGTGCATTGGTATGAAGGTGTCAGATCTCTGGAACTGGAGTTAGACAGTTGTGAGTTGCCATGTGGGTGCTGGGAATTGAACCCTGGTCCTCTGAGAGAACAGCCAGTGCTCCTAACACCTGAGCCATCTCTCCAGCCCCCCTCAAGCTTCTTTATGTGTATCATTTCATTCATGTCTTTTTTTAAATTTCTTTGAGACTGTCTCATTATGTAGCCCTGGCAGTCCTGGAATGCTCTGCAGACCAGGCTGGCCTTGAATTTAGAGGGCTACCTGCTTTTGCTCTAGTGGCTAGGATTAAAGGTACATGCCACCATACTCATTGATCTATCATTTCCTCTTAGCACCCCAAAGTTTTGTTTCTGCCTGCTTTTCCCATCAGACATTTCTCATTTCAAACTTTTTTCATTATTTGCTTTACTGCTATTACTCTGAGTAACTGTGTTAGTAACACAGTTGAAACATTCTATAAAGGTATAAAGTGATATGGCCTCTCTTCCATTTACCAGTTCAGGGCCTATGCTTACCAGTGTAATAAGTGGGGCAAGATGGCACAGGACTTTAACCTCAGCACTCAGGAGGCAGAGGCAGAGGCAGAGGCATGTGGATCTCTGAGTCTGAGGAGAGCTTAGTCTACAGTGTAAGATCCAGGACAGTGAGGATATACAGAAAAACCTTGTCTCGAACAACAACAAAAATAATAATCAGAATAGAGCAGTGGTGACACATCCCTTTAATCTCAGTTCTCTGGAGGCAAAAGCAGGCAGATCTGAATTCAAAGCCAGTCTGGGCTATATGGCGAATCCCATAATGGTCAGGATTACATGGTAAGACCTTGCCTCAAACAAAATAAAACTAAACATAACTAAGCTTTCTCAGAACAAGAAACCACAGCAGTGTCCAGTTAAAGGTGCACAACACCTCTAGAGGTTTTGCTTTTGCAGTTTTTTTTTTTTTTTTAAAAGATTGATTTATTATGTACACAGAAGAGGGTACCAGATGTCATTATAGATGGTTGTGAGCCACCATGTGGTAGATGGGAATTGAAATCAGGACCTCTGGAAGAACAGTCAGTGCTCTTAACCTCTGGGCCATCTCTCCAGCCCCTTGCACAGTGTTTAATACAAGTTTCTACAGTGGTTTTCAGAGAGGCAGGAGGTGACCCATGGGGAACAGAATGGGGCATGGACTCTGACTCTGCAGTAATTACCAACTCACCAAAAGACAGCAGCAGTCAAGACACCAAGAAGAGCAAGTATGAGAAACTTCCTTTATTTCTTCTAAACAGGTGAAAATAAGCAATTCTTATATTTCTCACTTGTAAGATTTTTAAACTCTTAAAAATGCAATTTCTTTTCAAAGCACATGCCATCTTTAAAAAATTCTCAGCAATATACATTTGCACCCAAGAAATACATGCAGCATCATTGTCACCTGACAACATCCTGCACTAACCCACTGACTCCTGCAGATGTGCCTTTTACTTGGGGACCCCAGAGCACAGGCTTCAGTGCAACACTTATTTCCGTAGGAAACACAGGACCAGTGGTGTCTTCTGACAACTGTTTCCTGATGGCTGAGCAACAGCTTCTCTCGGCCTTATTTAAAGCACTCTCTTTAACGTGCTGATGTAAGGGACAACTAGAATTCAGTAACATTTGAGGGGAGGAGGGATACTTAGGGCTACCCTGTGCCATAAACTCAGGAAAAAAATTTATCCAGAAACAAAAACAAACCCCTCAGATTTTATCAACGCACCCTTTAAGTATTTTTTAAATTATTCTTTTTTTTTTTTAAATTCTTGAAAGCAGCTTAACGTGAATCAAAAGCAGTTTCTGAGTAACTGCGGTAAACAATCTTTAAAATACATATACATGTACACATACATATATATTTGCAACTTAGCTCATTTTGGTTCTGCCTTAGTTTACCTCCCCAGAGTTAGGTGAATCCTGTCCCTTCCTTCTTTCGGTTCTTATGTGCAAGTACAATAGTATCAGCTCTGGGAGTCGGCATGCAGCAGATGTTTCCCTGGTGTGAACATCTGCTTGTCCTCAGCCAGGTTTCCAGAGTCACTGCAGGTCAGTTTTTTCAACCCACAAAACCTGTGAGCACCATGAATGCTTCACGTCTTCTTCATCAGACGCCTTGATTGCCATGAGTGGAGCTTGTTGTAGGCTGTCTGAAGCATCTCTTCTATGTGACTTACCAGCTAAAAACGACAGGGAGACACGGAAATGAGTAGTCAGGGATGCTGAAGTTTGATATCCAAACCTGGCACATACTTGCCAGCACATCTCTCAGTCAACAAGGTACTGTATAAGCCCTCCGAAAAGGTAAAACCATACACTGTGTATGCAGAAGACAGTGGTGGGAACAGCGCAGGGTCTGAACATCACCTACTCTGTCTGGGTCATGATACTACTTGACCATTTACCAGCACCAGGATGTGGAAACTACCACTGCACTCTTGGCTTGTTTCTTTTGTGCAATGAAAAGCCGAAACAAGGTGATCTCTAGATTTACACATTGGCCAGCTAAAGAAAGAAGGCCAGGATGGCAGTAGTAACACTTTTTCTCCTGAGATAGTCACAATGTGTAGGATCACAGGCAGGCACCATCATATCTGACTCAATATTCATCAAGTCAGTCAAAGATCACAATAAATCTGGAGGTAAGAAAGCCTTGGAATGTGTTTCCGTAAAGGTGTGAGTGTTCACATGGTTAGGTATCATTCTAGGAAGAGGGGTTAACTTGGGGTTCTAAGTCCTTTTAGCAGCCAGTGACTCTGTTCTAAAATAGAGATTTAAGTCTGCCCCCACCCCAGCTAGAAGTGAAAGGCAGAACAGAGCACTTGCCCAGGATATGTAAAGTACAGATTCAACCCCTACCTCTAGTCCCATTTTACAGGAGAGGAGAGTGTGCCATTATCTCTGTCTGGAAAATGGAATAGTTCCTCTTTCTGCCTGACAGGTACCAGCGAATACTGGCTTTACAGTACCAGTACCATATCCTATTATATGGCTACATATAGCATGAAAATCCTCAATATGGTGCTGCAAACAGAATCAACTGAGGCAGCATAGAGAGCAGGGAACCCACTTAGTGCTCTCGGCCTGTTGTGAGGCACTCAAGGATTACTGGGAAAAATAATAAGCGATGAAAAATTTGCA
This sequence comes from Sigmodon hispidus, assembly GCA_004025045.1. Lineage (NCBI taxonomy): Eukaryota > Metazoa > Chordata > Mammalia > Rodentia > Cricetidae > Sigmodon > Sigmodon hispidus. The sequence continues at coordinate 15,727 of PVIH01002691.1, forward strand.
AAACTCCATTTCTTATTATCCCAGTTATTAAAATGCTAGATTTTATTATGTCTGCATATACTATTTTCTCACCAAGTCAGTATCTTTTGAAGGAATCTCTTCTACATTTGCTCTACTTTTGCTTGGAAACAATGCTAAAGACCTTGTGCAAACAACCTGCCCAACCACTGGTCTTCATTGCTGTCAGGCACCATTCCTTCAGTGACAGCTCAGCTTTCTGTCATCAACAGTTTGCCTGTCCTTCCCTGGCAGGTTTGCAAATGCTATTCAGTTTTCCCAAATTAGTAACATTTTTAGGACTATACACTCAATACATATATCAAGAAAAACAAGGAGGGGTTGGTGGGTAAAGGCACTTGGAGTCTAGCCTACCAATCCACTTAGTCTGCAAAGACCTGACTCTGCAAGCTGTCTTTTGAGTGTGGCATAGACACACCTCTGACACACTATGCAAAATAAAACAAAAAAAGAAAAACATTGGGATGATTCTTATAAACACTGGTAGAAGGCACTGATGTACAACTAGATAAGGCACTCAAAGTATTTTCACTAACTGGCAAATGCTTTTTTGTGAAGACAGATCTCTCACTATGTAGTCCAGGCTAGCTTGAGTACATGTATTTTATATACTCTTTTGAATGCATGGCACATTTTTAAAATTAAAAACTGCATATTGAGCAAAGAAAGGAACAATGTAGTGATTTATATAAAAGCAAAGTTAACTTCATCATTCATTATAAAGAAGCAGAAAACTAGGACTTACATTTGTGCTTAAATACTGCCTCCGAATCTTTTCTTGGAATGGGCAGAGCTTTGTAACTTGGAATCGTTCCAAATTACTTTTCATTTTCACTACCTAAAAATGATGAAAAACAATGAATTATAGAGAAATTGCAAAAAATCTGCAAGACCAAGAGAAAAATCTGATCTAAGGTGACTTCTGTTAAGGAAAAATGTGCATATTTCATTAGTCATCAATTATCTTTAATAATGCTTATAATTCATATTCCACATATTTAGTCAGTGTGCATAAACATGCAAAGAAGCAGTTTGTAGTATTTAAAATTTTCTCTATTTAATTTGAACATCTTTCATTCAGGAAATACTTATTTCAATAACTATTGTTGTTTGCCTTTTGTTTTTCAAGACAGGTTTTTCTGTGTAACAGCCTTGACTGTCTGGGAACTCCCTTTATAGACCAGGATGACTTCAAACTCACAGATCTGCCTGTCTCTGCCTCCTGAGTGCTAGGATTAAAACTTCCTACCACCATGCCCAACTTCAGAATTAAATGGCCACACAATGTTTAAATATATAAACAAACCACAGGCTTTCTTAGCCAATTGTCTTCTGGTAGATATTTAAGCCATCTCTACTTTTTCAGTCTTACATGGTGGCACTGGAACATTGCTCTAGCTAAATATCTATACACATTTTAATTTCCTTAATGTAAGTTTCTATTATTTATTTCTTAACTGGTTTTTAAATTTTATTTATTTTATGCATATTACATGTTTTGCTTGCATGTCTAACTAGGCACTATGTGTGTGCCTGCTGCCCTTGGAGGAAGACATCTATTGGAGTTACAGATGGCTGTGAGCCACCATGGGTGCTGGGAACCAAACTCAGATACCATGCAACCATGCAACAATAAAAATTCTCTAGATCCTTCTCTCAACTTCTGAGCTGTCTCTCCAGTCCCATCTTTTTTTTCTTTTATATTTTTTTTTTTATTTTTTTTTTATTTTAATTGTGTAAGGGTGTCAGATCTTGGAATTACAGACAGTTGTTAGCTGCCATGAAGATGCTGGGAATTGAACTCAGGACCTCTGGAAGAACAGTCAGTGCTTTTAACTGCTGAGCCATCTCTCCGGCCCTCCAGTTCCATCTTTAAGGCAAATTTTAAATGATAAATTCTGAGTCAAAGAAAGTTTACAACTGTGGAAGACAGACTCTTCTCTTGGCAATTCTGCATTGGTCATCACTGAGTGTTTTACTTAGTAAATTATTAAGTAAAAATGTTATTTTACTGCCATTTGAGTGAGTCTGAGCTACCTGGATCCACTACTCTTTGATAACAGATCAAACCTAGGATCTTGCACATGGCTACAAAAACTGCCACTTAACTAAGTTGTCTCCCCTTCCCCCAACTTAGGTGGTACAGGGAATCAGATTAGGGGTTTCATATCCACTAAGTAGGAGCTGTGTGTTCAGTCTCTTGTCTTTATATAGTCTCGATATGCAGTTCAGATTCTCTCTTTCTTTCTTTTCTTTCTTTCCTTTCTTTAACATAATAGTCTCATTATATACTCCTGGGTGGCTTGAACTTCCTATGTAGACCAGACTATCTTCAAATTCAGAGTTCTGTCACCATTCCCAGTTGGAGTTTATATCTTGAACTCAAGATTTTATCTCCTTTATTCAAATGCTGAGATTAAGATTACAGGTATGTATCATGCCTGGCTGTCACTTGGGTACTGTCTGTTAGGTCCTCTGCTTATTGTTTTATTAAGTAATTAGTCTTTTGACAGAATCTCACTGTGTAGCTCTAGCTGGCCTGGAACTTACTCACTGCCTGCCTCAGCCTCCCAAGTGTTGTGCACTATGTTTGGCCCTTATTATCCATTGTTTAAATTTTTTAAAAAAATTTTTTTCCCCATTTCTTTTGGTGCTGACTGAGCCCTGGGCCTTAAGTATGCTAAGCACATGCTCTACCACTGAGCTTCACCACCTGTCCTGTTTTTTCTTTAATGTTTACTCAAAGAGAAGTTTATATGGGATAGTAATTTTACTATGATGTAATAATATATTCTGTTAACTGCCTTTTTGCTGTCAGTATTTTAAATTTTTATCAATAACAAACGTGTCAAATAAACAGTGACCTATACAGTCTCTGTTTTCCAATTATTTATGGTCTGGTGTTCTAAACTGTATATAACTGCTATGGCTCAGTTTTCTAATCTGTGAAATGGGTATTGAGTCTAACAGTTATACTAATCTGGCACATGGTAATGCATGTTTACCTCTCAGTCATTACCACAGTAGTTGGCTGTATTTACAACCAGTTCTAACCTTTTCTTCTAGGAATGGTGTATTAACAGGGAAGCAGGACCAGAAATGCCGCAGAAGTTCTCCAACAGCCACGTACAAGTGTTTCAATTCAGACTGAATGTCATTTGGCACCATCTCTGCAAAAGGAAGAAGAGGGCTCTAGGGCAACAGCACCTCCCATAGTTTTAAAAATGACTACTTTAAGTGTTGAGTATATAATTCAGCAGTGTAGTGCATGCACAGCACATAGGTCTGGGTTATCATTACCAAACACACCCCACATACCCACTTATTCTCAGCAAAATATCCCAACTCCTATAAGTTGTTCTCTACCCTTCACATGTGCCATGGCACTCAGACAACCTCCCTACTTCCAATAAAGAAACTCAGTAGTAATAAAAAAGGCAAGCCAGCACAACCTTACATTTCCTTTATACTAATCTAAACAAAGGAAGAAAGGAAGAAGGGGGCCCAGCACGTACGGTTTACAGCTTGCTGTGTCCCTCCCTGCATAAGTGCTCCTCCAGGTGACAGGGCTGTGATGGTGCTGCTAGCAGCACTGCTTGAGAGAACCTGAAAGAAACAATCAGGGACTGACTTAGTTCCCTTCTGGCATCTGTCTTAATAGCAGTTTTGTTCCTATGCAAATGTTATGCACAGCAACCAGAGTGAAAAACATTTGGACGCTAGAAATGGTCTGTGTAGAAAACCCAGGTGCCAGGAACACAGATCCCTTAACAAAACCTTTGGGAAAAAATTGTTTTTACTATTACTTTGCATTTGTGCATGTGTGCATGTGTGTATATGCACGCGCGTACACTGTTGACATCCAGAAAAGGGTATCAGATCCCTTGGAGCTGAGTTACAAGTGGCTGTGAACTACCTATCTACTGTGGGTTCTAGGAGTCAAATGTGAGTCTCTTGAAACAAGAGCAGCATACATTACTAGTCTCTGAACTACTTAACTATTTCTCTGGGCTCCACAATTTTGATTTATTGAGGTTTTAGTTTCCTATAGTCAACTATGGTCTGACAATATTAAATAGGTGATGTCAAAATAGCTCAGTTTGGCTGGGCTGTGGTGGTGGTGCATGCCTTTAATCTCAGAACTTGGGAGGCAGTGGCAGGAGGATCTTTGTGAGTTCAAGGACCGTTTGGTCTATAGAGCTAGTTCAAAGACAGCCAGGGCTACAGAGAAATAATCATGTCTTGAAAAACAACAACAAAAAGATAGCTCAGTTTGTGAAGGTGCTTGCTGGCAAGCTTGACAACCTGAGTTTAGTCCCCAGGACCCGCATGGGGGAGAAAATGATCTCTAGGCTGCCTGTATGCCTGGAGTTATGTGACTGCTCTGGCTCTCAGTTTCCTAACATATGGGTCCTAGTTTTACACACACACACACACACACACACCACACACTAACTCCTAGTACACTATAAATTTGCATGAAAATGACCTAATGCAACCCAGTAGAAAAACAAACAAAACAAATGTTCCATTATACAGTACATGCTGACTGTTACTGTAACTTGAGGTAGCAGCTATAAGAACTCTGGCCTTTTAACAGTAAAAGTCACCTACCTGAGTTAACTTGGGTGTATAAGCTTCCATTTCTTGTCTAATACTCTGAAAAGAATTAATTATGTCCTGACTTGTTGCATACTGTAGTGACTGAATTGGAGTAGGACCATGATAATACCTGGAGGTTAGCATAAGAGAAATAACCAATTATAATTGTAAAGGTGTTCAGCATCAGTCTTACAAATATTTTAACATCAACAAAACATTCACTCATGACAATAAATGGTACTACACTTAAAGAAATTTAAAGTTATTAATTTTCTTTAAAATTTTTATTTTATTTATTTTAAATATTTATTTTTATTTTATGTGAATTGGTGTTTTGCCTGCATTTATAACTGTGTAAGGGTGTCAGATCTTGGAATTACAGACAGTTGTTAGCTGCCATGTGGATGCTGGGAATTGAACTCAGGTTCTCCGGCAGAACAGTCAGTCCTCTTAACCGCTGAGCCATCCCTTCCGTCTTAAGAAAATTTTATTTTTATCATTTTTAGTAATATAAGTGTCTGATTAATTTCTTTGGGGGAAAAAGCCACCTCAGGCCAGGTCCGAACTACCGGCCCAAACGGGCCCCAGAAACCTTCTACAACAATGTATGTAAAGTGGTGGGCAGGTATGTATCTGTAGAGGCCAGACTTGTTGAATCCCTTGGAGTTAGAGTTATAAGTGATTGTGAGACACCTGATGTGGGTGTTGGGAATTGAATTGGGGTCCTCTGTTAAGAACAAGATGCATTCTTCACCACTGAGCCATTTCTCCAGCCCTTATAATTTAATTTATATAAAAAGCAGTAAGAAAAAACAGCATGAAGAACCAATATCTGAGACTCTGCAGTGGCTCACAAGTTAAAGGAACCTGCTGCTAAGGCAAACAATTTGAGCTTCGTCCCAATTGGAAAGATCCAACAGATCCCAAACTGTCACAACTTGCACACATTTGCTGTGACATACATATATACTGACTTCCAAACATCTGATATACGCACACATACTAACAAGTGTAATAAAAATTAATTTTCTTGGCATTTAGGATGCATTCCAGGTATAAAGTTAAGAACTTTTTTTTTTCTTAAGGATTTTTATGAATGTTTTGCTTGCATGTATGAACTACTGCCCCACCTACTAATTCCTCCCTCCTGCTGAGGTCACAGGTGTGCAATCATACCCAATTCACACAACAAACTTTTAAAGAAAATTGTATATTATACTTTTATGACAACAAACTGACTTTAGACTTGCAGAGTACATTCTGTACTGACTATAAGTGTTTCACTTCCATCAGCCAAACTGACCTGTCTGACTTCTTGAGATTCAGTGCAATTGTTTTCACGGAATTGTTGTTTCCCAAATCTTCATATTCAATGGACTCCTGTAACTTCGCCTACAATTATTAACATGGTATTTTTTATTTTGTCAGAAACTGACTAAAAACTGAAACTTTGCAAAGTTTTCCCACCAAGAACTAGAAATGGCCAGTGTTCTCACCAATAATGAAGTACTGTTTCCTATATTCTGGTCATAACAGCCCTCCCCACCCCAAGATAGGGTTTTTCTGTGTAGCCCTGGCTGTCCTGGAACTTGCTCTGTAGATCAGGTTGGCCTCAAACTCAAGAGATCCACCTGCCTATGCCCCTAAACACTGGGAGATTCAAGATGAAAGGTGTGTGCAACCACTGCCCAGCCATAGTGGGTGTATAATAATTAAAAAGCAAAACCAAAAACTGGTCCCAAATTAAATGAGATCCACTAGACTTTGCCTGCTGAGTGCTGGCATTAAAGCTGTGCACCACCATACCGGGCTTTTAAAAAAATGTGTATGAGTGATATGTAGTATATATATCACATATACTTTTGATCCTGCTCTCAGTCTGCTAAAGGCTGGGATTATGGATGTACATTACGATTATCTAGTGCTATATGAACTCTTTCTGGAGTAATATAGACATTCTGTATTTTGAATTGGACCATACATAAAACAAGGAGAAAATATTAAGTTGAAAATGTGTTTAAAACTCTGATAAGGCTATCACAATAATCAGTAATTGTAAGATGGAGCTTATTTTTATGTCCTCATTCCTTTTTACAATTTTATTTACTGTTTAGTGCTGGGAAATCAAACCCAGCACCCTATTAATCTTCAGTAAGTTCTTTACCAGCTCCATTAACTCTACCAAAGTTACATTGGGCACATAGACCTCATTTGTATGAATAAGCTACAAGCATCAACCTTTTGCTCTTAATGTAGACTGCTGTCCTGATATGTATTTCTATCTAAATCTTTGCACACTGCTCCCACTTCTTCCATAAATGCATAAAAGTCAAAAAGTATAAACCCTTAAACTTTTCTATGTACTGCTTGACTGGCCCCTAAGTAAGTATCCTTTCAGGAAGAAGAAATTGAAGAAATGACCAAGTAGCTACTTCAATCCACAATTCAACATTCTCTCAAATGACTTTTTAGTGAGATGTTTTTAACCATGAAATGGCAGTTTGTTTAATGGGAGGGCCAATTAGCTTTCTTTGCAAACAAAACATATGAAACTTCCTATCTACTGTCTTCGTTGAAAAAAATTTCCCCAGAAAACATAATCACACACACACAAAATTTATAGGTATACAAAAGGAAGGAAAAACTGATTAAAACCTGATCAGAAATGAGTCAATGGGAAGTTAGCTGGTTAAGCCTATGTAGAATTTTCTAATGTTGTACAAGTGATGGTAGGGCTCAGATAGATATCTTGGTTAAAATCAAAATCAGTCTTAGGAAATAAGCAATATAAAAAATTTAGATACCTTATACCCAGAGAAATGCAATCCCCAAATGGCCTAACTTGATACCCATACCCTTTTGATTGCTGGCTGAAAGCAGTCTGCATCTCCAGAATTTCCATCTATGCTGCTGGGTTCACCATTCTGTCCATTTTGTGCTTGTCTTAAAAACAAATGGAAAAACAACCTCATGTTAAAATTGCTGAACTAAACACCATCACTTCCTAGTTATCCTAAAAAGGTCAGTGATAGTCTCTACATGTACACTTAACTGTTTCCTGAGACCAGCAGCCAGGACCATGGCACTGTGGTGGTTAAACCTTTTGATAATGGCAGCATTACTATTCTCCTTTATGGATTTGGAATTGGAAGTAGATGGCATAGAAGAAATGCCATAGCCCTGTGAGAAACAATAGAATAAACATAAAAATAAAAATCTGATTTATTATGAAATACATGATTGAGTAGTTAGGTATGGAGTACACACTTATAATCTCAGTATTGGGATATGCTAACAGAAATAATGGGGCTTACTTGCTATTCAGTACATATCACCCAACGAGAGATCTAGCCTAGACTATCAGATCAGTGATCTCAAATAACAGCCTGGCACAAATTACACTATTAGTAATAGTGGCACAAGTATTAAGGGGTAATTAATTGATTTCTGATTAGGTTCCAGGCCTGATCCACTGGTAGCAACTCATGCTTGATACAGAAAACCTGAACAAGAGCTGGTGGCTAGAGAGATCACAGGCCCAAAGCAGGGAACCCACTATTATTTATTTAAACTGTTTTCTTAATGTCTCATGTCCACACCCATATATTGGTGGTGCCAGATTCATCAAAGAAGCTTGGGGGGGGGCTGGTTTGATACAGCATCTTTAATTCCAGCACCCAAAAGCCAGAGGCAGATGGATCTCAAGCCAATCTGGCCTATAGAGAAATCCTGTTTCTTAAAAACCCCAAAATTTAAAGAAAAAAAGTTGGGGATTATAATAAAATTACATCATTTCCCCCCGCTTCCCTTTTTACCCTCCCAAACCTCTATACTCTTTCTTGCTCTTCCAAAATCATGACCTCTTTCTTCACTAATTGTTCTTAAAAAAAAAAAAAAAACCAACCCCCCCCCAAAAAAAAAAAAAACACAAATAACTTATTATGTATACAGCTTTCTGTCTGTATACAAGCCCACAGTTCATAAGAAGGCACCAGATCAGATGGTTGTAAGCTACCATGTGGTTGCTAGGAGTTGATTGAACTCAGGACCTCTGGAAGAACAGTCAGTGTTCTTAACCACTGGAGAGATTGCTCAGTTCCCTTGCAAAGGGAACAGGCCTAGTTTCCAGCATCCACATGTTAACTCACAACTGTCTAAAACTTCAGCTTCAGGGTATGTGATGCCCTCTTCTGGCATGGGTACCTGTAAGTACATGGCACCCATCCAGACAAGCAAGCAGGCAAATGGAAAAATTTTCTTTTTTGTAAAAAGAAAAAGGAAATATCTAAGTAGTAAATACCAATCTTACAGTTAAGTAAATGATTTGGGACCTTTGGAGTTAGATAAGGGGTATATAGGATTCATTATTACATAATTAGTACTTAAAGAAATGAGCAGGAAGCCTGAAATCATAACCTGTAAGGAAGGGTTAATACAAGTAGAGGTCGGCAGATAAGCAAACAGATGTATGCTTGTTTACTAAAAATAGGGGGTGAGTCCAGTTTCTGGAGAACTGCTCATGGGGAAACTTAAAAATTATTTCTAGGGGCTGGAGAGATGGCTCAGCGGTTAAGAGCACAGAGGACCCGGGTTCGATTCCCAGCACCCACATGGCAGCTAACAACTGTCTGTAGTTCCAGTTCCAGGCAACCACCAAGGCAAATAAATAAATAAATAAAAGTGTGTGTTTTTTTTTTTTTTTTTTTTAATTATTTCTAAAAAGGTTAAGCAACTCACCAAGAACTCAGTTTTATTTCTTTCTTTCTTTTTTTTTTTTTTTTTTAAAAAAAACTTTATTTATTTGCCTTGGTGTTTTGCCTTGAATTACAGACAGTTGTGAGTTGCCATGTGGGTGCTGGGAACCGAACCCCGGTCCTCTGGGAGAACACTCAGTGTTCTCAACCGCTGAGCCATCTCTCCAGCCCAGAACTCAGTTTTCTAAGACAATTTAAACTTACTTATAATAGCATGTGTGTGAGCATGGGCACACACACATGTGGAGGTCACAGAACAACTTTTGGGAGTCGATACTCTCCTCCCATTGTGAATTCTGAGGCTCAAATTCAGGTGATCAGGCTTGTGAAGCAAGTACTTTTCTCCACTGAATCAACTCATTGGCATCCTAAGATAATTTGAATGGTAAACAGCAATAAAAAAAAAAAAAGTCTCTCCTTTAAAGTATGAGACTTTAAATCTGGTGCTTATTGTATAATGAAAAGCACTCTGACAAGTTAACAACATTCTTCTATTCTTCTTACTTTAGGATATTGCAAGTGGATCATCTAAGGTGGGGCATATTTAAAACATAAACAACACTGAAAACCAAGAAAAGACCATTTTGTCTCTTTATCACTTCTTACCTCATCTAATGGTTTATCTTCCAAAGCTGTCAAATCTAGCATTGGATTTTTCACTCCTAATGAAACCATTGTTTTTAATCCTAGAAAAATCAATGAAAACACATGTTCAAAGCTCATCTTTCTCAGATATATATATTTAAAGATTTATTTATTGTGTACTCAGTGTCTATGCAGGCCAGAAGAGGACACCAGATCTCATTACAGGTGGTTGTGAGCCACTATGTGGTTGCTGGGAATTGAACTCAGGTCTGCTGGAAGAGCAGTCAGTGCTCTTAACCACTGAGCCATCTCTCCAGACCTTTCAGATATATTTTAAATATTATGGCAAGGTGAGTGTAAGGGTGCCAGGGAGAGACACTTACCCTTTTCATCTATTTTGGCACATTCTGCAAAGAGATCCTTTGATCCTGTATTTAGTCGGTCCCTATGAAAATAATGGGATTGGAAAAAACGTGTCCAGAACTCCTTTTCTGTCATGTTGTGTGGTACAGTTTCTGCATATTTCATTTTTACTGTGGAGAGAAAAAAAATTAAGATTGTATATATATTTATATTATATAATTCCCGTTTCTTTTATTTTAAATTAATTAATTATCTAATTAATTTCTATTTTCTGTGCAGCGGTTGTTTTGCTATGGGTGTTGGGTTCCTTGGAACTGGAATTACACACAGTTGTGAGCTGCCATGTGGGTGCTGGGAACTGAACCCAGGACCTCTAGAAGAGCAGACCTTGCCCTTAACATCTGAGCCATTTCTCCAGCTCCCGAATTTTCATTTCTTAAGAATCTTCCACATTAGGAACTGGATAAAGACTAAACGCTCTCATGATATTCATGTACTGTAGGATTATAAACATGGACTAAAATTTACTAGATAAGACACTACCTATGAATCCTTACAAACTACAGATATTATTTTCACATCATGAAGACTTTTTTCAATAGCAAACCTGGAACTCAGACTTGACTAATACAAGGCCGTGTTAGTTGGTAGAGAATAAAACTTACAATACTCATAGCACTACCAGCTGAACTCTCCCAGAAGCTTCCAGTTTAGTGATCAGTGTTCAGGAAGCACTAGGTCTGGCATTCAGGCATTTACTGTTTCAGTGATCATGGAGCAGAATGTTTTCTTTGTACTTTAGCTCCTTATTAGAAAAAATATTTCTAACAGTACTTAATTCACAGGATATCTGTGATGATTAAATGTATCACAGAAAGAGCCTTAGAATAGGAAACACTACAGTCAGTGATGATAGTCTAGAATAGTGGTTCTCAACTTCTGGGTTGTGACTCTTTTGGGGGCTGCATATATTTTACATTATAATTCTTAAGAGTAGCAAAATTACAATTATAAAGTAGCAATGAAATACTTTTATGTTGGAGGTCACCATATGAGGAACTGTATTTTAATGCTGGGATGCAGCAGCATTAAGAAGGTTGAGAACCACTGTTCTAGAGGTGGCAAGCTGGCACCACTGGGCAAGTGAGACAAGACAGTATCTGGCTCGAGGAGCACTGTTCAGTGAGCAGAGTAACTGAGCAAGCAGTGGCTCTCAGTCTTGGCTGCAGATCACAAACCATCAGGGCTGGGGTCAAGGCATGAGTTGGGAAGGTCATTCTGCATACACAATGAGGGATGAGTTGGGAGTGGGGCCAAACAGCTCACTTATTGATTATCTGTAGCATTCATTTTACTCCAGCTATGCTGAGGGCTAAAGTCCACTGATAGAGAAACAATGACATCACCACATGCATGAACCAATGACTGCACTGACCCTGAATCATTTACTGAATCCTTAACCTCTGAGCCATCTCTCCAGCCCCCATTTACTGAATCCTTAACACCATGTCAGGAACTGAAAAAAAATATTTTTATATACTCTACTGCATTTAATCAGGGATAAAAAAGGCTTTTCATTTCTATAAATAAAATTCACTTAAACAATTTCTTTAATCGTCTAAAGTTAAAAACTAGTAACTGACTCTTCTTACCTGCTGGATAGGTTCTAAATATAGATTCAATAATATCAGAAGTTAAATTATATCTCAGACCATTACAGCCATCTGTTTGGGGCCGGACATCAGCCTAAAACAAAGATCATAAATATATGTACTTACATACATGTTAGATATTCATAGAGTATATCTAAGCTCCAAAGGAAGAATACAGAGGTAAAACAGACTTTCTGAGCAAACTGCAGATAGAGCAAGTCTCACACATTAACCCAATACATAAAGACAAGGCTCAAAGAAACCTGAACTTGTTTTACTGGGAAACTTGTAAGTTTGCTTCTTTGGAAGTCTGATGTGGCCAAAATAAGAGATCTACTGCAGCTTTAAAACATTACTCATATAGTAGGCTAAACCTCTGTGAACACTGACTAACTGGTTTCCTTAGGAAAGGGCTTATGAATCTGACTCACTGCTAATCACCCAGAAAATGTACTGAATGTATGCAACAGCTACTCATAGTTTTTACTTTGTTGAGACAGGGATTCTATGGAACTAGCTTAGACTGGAACTTCCTATGTAGTCCTGGTTGGCCTTGAACTCAAGATCCTCCTGCCTTTGCTCTCAAGGGCAGGGATTACAGATGCACACTACCATTCCTGGCCTCCTATTAAAATTTATGTTAATGAGTAAATATTGTTCTCATTATTTTTCTATATAAAAATTCATTTCCTAAGAGAAAAGATAAGGTAGCCTTAATTTTTCTATTAAATGTTTTAGTCTTATTTTTTTAATTTTTAAAAATTTAATTTTAGGGGCTGGAGAGATGGCTCAGAGGTTAAGAGCACTGACTGTTCTTCCAGAGGACCTGAGTTCAATTCCCAGCAAAACCACATGGTGGCTCACAACCATCTATGATGAGGTCTGGTGCCCTCTTCTGTAAAACTGTATGCATAATAAATAAATAAATCTTTAAAAAAAAAAATTAATTTTATAGTCTTATTTTTTCTTAAATGATTGCAGTCTGTGTACATTTAACTCTGTATACTTATAAGTAAAACACAGCAATCATTTTACAAAAGTATCAGAGCTGGGTGTGGTGGCACACATTTGTAATCTTACTTCTCTGGAAGCAAAGGCAGGAAGATGCTCCAAGTTTGTGGCCAGCCAAGGGTACACAGCAAGATCTTACCTCAATGTAAAAATACTATTGTCATTTAAAAGATTATTTTAGAAGACTACCATTGAAAACATTTTCTTTCTTTTTGAGACCAAGTTTCACTACGTGGCTATTTTGGAACTCACTATATAGACTAGGTTTCCTTGAACTCACAGAGATCTATCTACTTGTCCCCTGCCTCTTGAGTGCTGGGACTAAAGTCGTGTGCCACAACACAGGGGGAGAACAAAATTTTCACTAACTCACTTCAAAAGGCCAAAATTTTCCAAAGAAATGGCCTTTCTGGCTTAGGAAGATGACTTAGTTGATAAAACACAGGAAGCCTAAGTATCAATGCCCACTTAGATAAGCTGGATGCTGTTATTCCTGTACTGCTACAAGAAAAAAGGAGATAGAAAAACAGAAATCCTGAAGCTCATGGGCCAGACAGGATGCTTTGCATATCCACCAGAGAACAAGCAAAGCCCCAGACCCACAGGAGACTTGGCTCAAAGAAAGCAGAAGGGAGGGACCAATACCTAAAGCCATCCTGACCTTCATATGCACACGATGACACATGTGTGCCTGTAATTAAACACATACATATCCCAAACCTAGAGAATTTTTTCTTTTTGTTCTCACCTAGCTGAGTGGTAGTCTGAATGAGACACTCTCCATAAGTCTCAAGCATTGAATACTTGGTTCCTGGTAAGTGGATGTTTGGGTGCTGGATCAAGTATGTGGTTGGGTTTTGAAGTCTCAAAAGTCTCACACCAATCTCAGAGACGTAAGCCACTGTTTTAGCAGCCTGTTGCCATGCCTTTGCTCACTAGTCATAGACTCTAATGCTCTGGAACTGAAAGCTCAATTTACCTTTTTCATAAGCTGCCTTGGTCATAGTGTTTTATTAAAGCTATAGAAAAATAAGAGATTGAGAATGGCCTTGAGCCACAGAGCCTCTTGTCTCTACTTCCAAGTGTTGGCATTACAGATATGCTTCTCCAACCCTAAAAAAGTCCCTTATTATAAAAATAAAAGTTTTCCTACTTTTCCCTTCAGAAATCTATTAAAGTCACATACCAGAAATGCTGCAGAAATGCCAACATCCTGCTTGTGACTGGATGTAGAATTATCTGTTGCATTCACATTTAAACGATTGGCCCAGAATTCCTCAGCACTGATCACTTGGCTCATAACAAGGTCTTTATAAAGCTGGAATAAAACAGGATCTTCTTGGAGCATTCTGTTAATAAATACAGTAAATGTAATTAAACTTCTGTGATAATCATATGACTACTTTCATTCTGTGATGACTGAGCAGCAGAAATCACTGTATTAAATCATTTTTAGAAGAATGAATAAAGTACAAATAAAGGGAAGAAAGTTTGAAGACTAAAATTTCTAAGACAAAGAATTGGTCTTATACATCTCTGCAACCTTGCAATACAAAGTTCACTTTGTATTTAAACAGTACTGTAGTCTCCCACACACAAGAGTGAACAAGGGACAACCAGAGTTCCCAGGACTCTTCATTTTGACAAGCACAAGGCACTGTAAGTACAGATTCCTAATCAAATGGTAGGCTTGATGCAGTAACTTTTGGGGCTGCATGGTCTTGTTTACCGCAAGCCACACAGCTAATACACGGTAGAAGTGGAGAATAGAGGCAATGACAGCACAGATCCTATTTTCCTAGAGAAGGGAGATGTGCCAAGCCCCTAGGAGAGTGGGGAAGCAGAATTTCCACCCTTACCTGTTCTTCTCTTCGAGTTCTTTGTTGGCTTTCCGCTTGAATTTGGGCAGCAACTGCTGAAGGAGGTCCTTCACTGCATCCCGCTCTTTCACTGCTGTGCTTTCGTTGGAAAAATGGAAGTTTGTTGTGTCCCCTGCATGCAGGACCAGCTGAAGTTGAATTTTAGCTTTTCCTTCTGGACTGATTTTCTGGCCTAAAAGCATGAAGTTAATTAGACAAGAACACTCAGACTGTAATCTTAGCACTATGGGAGTTGGAGGCAGGACAATCAGAATCTCAGGACATCCTGGGCTATAATATCAAGCCTGAACTTAGCTTAGGATATAGGAGACATTAACTGGGTGGTGGTAGCGCACACCTGTAATTCCAATACACAGTAGGCAGAGCTAGGTGGATCTCTGTGAGTTCAAGACTAGTGTGGTCTACAGAGCAAGTTCCAGGACAGCTTCCAAAGCTACACAGAGAAACCTTGTTGTGAAAAACCAAAAAGGATATAGGAGACACTGCCACAAAAGTGAGTGAGAACAGAAGTGAAAATAACCCAAGCACATTGTCTACATGTATGACATTGTCAAAAAACATTTTAATATGAAGGAAAAAAAAAAAAAGGAAATTAAAAGTAAATGATTAAGAAACAACCTGGGAAATGGTAGCAGTTAGTGGAACTCTTGCTCATCTCCTGTGAGGACCTTATGTTTGATTCTCAGCAATGGGCCTTTTTCTTTGAAGACAGGGCCTCCTATAACTCAGGCTGTTCTCAAACTCTATTTGTAGCTAAAGATTACCTTTTGTTCTTCTTTCTTCTGTGCTAGGATACAGGATGTGCTGCCATACGAGTTTATGTAGTATCTGGGACCAAATTCAGGGCTTTCTACATGCTGGGCCCTATCTACATTCCTAGTTCCTGAAGATTTTCTTCATCATCATTACCACCACCACCATCATATGAAGATTCAAAGTGCTTAAATATAAGCACTTTCAAAGACCACAAGTTTACACAGCAGAACTTGTGGTCTTTCTTTTTTTCTGAGAAGTCATATACCTGCATGCCAGAAGCAGACACCAGATCCCATCGGGAATTGAACTCAGGACCTCTGGAAGAGCAGCCAATGTGCTTTTAATCTCTGAGCCATCTCTCCAGCCCCCATCTTTCTTTTTCTTATGTATTTTGACTGCACGTATATGTATGTACACCATGTGTATAGCCTGGTCCCCAAGGACAACCCAGAACTGGAGTTACAGATGGCTGGGAGCTGGCATGGGGTCTTCTTCAAGAACAGCAAGTACTCTTTCATCATCTGAGTCATCTCTCTAGTCTCAGAATCTATGCTTGTAACAAATGGCTGTCATGGCAACAGTGTTTTTCCTTTCTCAAAGAGGAATAAGAGATGGAGGGCTTTGTCTCACTAGACAATTCATGACAGTGTGGCATACCATACAGAGTTCTCACTTTTACACAGATTTTTGATATTTGTGTGTATGAGGCAAGGGGGGGGAGACAGACAGACACACAGAGTGTCTCTCACTTTGTAGTTCAAACAAAAAGCCTGGGAGAAAGTGATTGTTTTGGAGGGACAGAATGCTTTTCTAGACAGATTTTATAAACCTTAAACAGAAATTTTGGTCTCAAACATAAGGCTTCCAAACCAATAGTTTAGATGAAATGTTTTAGCAAAAATGAACATATTAACCATCAGTCTTCATGTTGCATTTATTCTGTCCCTTTAAAACAATCAATCCTTTTCCCCCAGGCTTTTCATTTTATTTTGAGACAGGGTCTCACTAGTAGCCAAGCTGGCCTAGACCTAGAACTTGTAATTCTCCTTCCTTAAGCCCTTAAGGGTTGAGATTAGAGGCATTATACATCATTCAAAGAAGGTATACTCAGATATTTAAAGACACCTGTAATTTTCTAAATTCTCACTATACATGCAACAGGGTACAAAGCCACTGCTTCATCCTTGCTCTGGTTTGGGCTCCTGTTCTGAGAAGTCATGTCCTTTTCTAAAGAAAATTGGATTATTTTTAATAATGTGCATATATCTGTGTATAGCTGCGTGTATATGAGTGAAGATAGCTGAGGAACCCAGAAGCATCAGATCCCTCTAGAGCTGGAGCTGCAGGTGGTTGTGAGCTGCCTGACATAGGTGCTGGGAACTGAACTCAGTTCTTGAGAAGAGCAATACATGTTCTTAACTGTTAAGCCATCTCTCCAGTCCCATATCCTTTGGTTTAATTAGCCAATTTTTTTTTTTTTTTTTTTTTTTAAAGATTTATTTATTTATTATGCATACAGTTTTACAGAAGAGGGCACCAGGCCTCATCATAGATGGTTGTGAGCCACCATGTGGTTTTGCTGGGAATTGAACTCAGGTCCTCTGGAAGAACAGTCAGTGCTCTTAACCTCTGAGCCATCTCTCCAGCCCCATAGCCAATTTTTGTTATGATAGGTACATACTGCTCATTTCACTTCAATAATTTATTATTTATAACTTTCAATGGCTTCTTCAGAATGGGCATTTTCCTGATGCAAACTGTTCTGATACACTTCTAAACTGGGGCATGTACTCAATAGCTTATACTGTGGAAAAATGGGAGATTGGCACATTCTCTTTGTATGCTATGGGTATGCTGTAAAGACATGGAGCTTATGTCATTTTCTTTCTTTCCTTTTTTTGGGGGGTGTGTGTGGGGTGAGGCACAACAAGGTCTCACCATGTAACCCTGGCTGGTCTGGAATTTGCTACATAGATCTACTTGTCTCTGCATCTTGAGTGCTGGATTAAAGGTTTGCACCACCCACCCAGTACTTTATTTTCTATTTCTAAGTAATACTAATATAAATAGCTAGCTCCCAGTTATTAAAAACATTGTTTTAAACATTATTCCTATGGGAAATTAAGACTTTAAGTGGCTAAGTGGTAGAGTGCTTGTCTAACAAGTGGAAGACAATAGGTTCCTACTCTGTAGATATAAACATAGTTTAGGTGACTGTAGAATTATAGAAATTGCTTTCAAATTAAAGATTCCAAATTTCTGGTGCACCTAAAACCACCTTGTTCCACTATATGTTCTAGATAAATTTCAAAATAACCTTACAAATATGAAAAAAGAAGGTATGCTGATTTTTAGCGTTTACAGTTGAATGTTCTTGGGCAGATGTTTGTAACATAGTGACAGAGTGCATGCCCAGAATACAAAGAGTCCACGGGTCTGATCCCCAATTGTGATTCCAAAAGCTCTGTACATCTCCCATCTACCTTTGCTATAAAGTTGAATCTATTTTTTTTTTTAATTTTTTTAAAAACACTTTTATTTATTTATTTGCCTTGGTGTTTTTTTGTTTTTTTTTTTTAAATTTTTTTTTTTTTGATTTATTTATTTATTATGCATACAGTTTTACAGAAGAGGGCGCCAGACCTCATCATAGATGGTTGTGAGCCACCATGTGGTTTTGCTGGGAATTGAACTCAGGACCTCTGGAAGAACAGTCAGTGCTCTTAACCTCTGAGCCATCTCTCCAGCCCCATTGCCTTGGTGTTTGCCTGGAACTGGAACTACAGACAGTTGTTAGCTGCCATGTGGGTGCTGGGAATCGAACCCGGGTCCTCTGGAAGAGCAGACAGTGCTCTTAACCGCTGAGCCATCTCTCCAGCCCCAAATCTATTTTTTTCAACAGATAATGACCATATAACAAAATTAGGTAACTTGCCTAAATGCAACATTTTGGTGAAGGAACAATCTGGCATCATTTACCAACCTTTCTTCAAAACCTCAATATCAGCATACAATTTTAAGGTTAAATTATTTGCAGTAAAAAATTCTAAAATAATCTCTTAATAGTCTTTTAAGAGAGAACAGTTATTACCAGACTGTATATCCATTCAATGGAATATTCTGAAAGTTTTCAAAGAACACACAGGTAAAAAAACTTTTTTAGATGAAGGTAAGTTTACACTATATAAATCTGCAATGCATAGTGTATTTGATGACCCTATTCCACAACTGTCACAGTATGTTCTTATTATAATAAAATATACAAAATCATCAGGCTACACATCAGGTCTTATTATATATGACTTACATTTAATATCTGCATACATATGACTGATTGTAAATCTATCTTTGCCTTCAGGTGCCCAAGCAATTCTTTCTGCCATGAGGTACAGTGCGCCATCCTGCTTCTTCTGACGAACCTTCTTCACGATCAGCAACACTTCTTCAGATGAAGTTGCCATGATGGCTATAAGGTGCTAATGGGGGCAAGGGAGAAAAAGAAAGCAACCACATCAATGTAAGTTAAAAATAAGTAAATAAAAATAGATGTATAGGGGCTAGAGACATGGCTCAGTGGTTAAGAGCACATGGTGCTCTTCAGAGGACCCAGGTTCGATTCCTAGCACACATATGGAAGTTAACAACTAGTTTTAACTTCAGTTTGATCCAATTCCAGGGGACCCAACACCCTCTTCTGGCTTTTGCAGGCATAATATGCCTGTAGTACACATATATACATGCAGGCAAAACACCCATATAAATTAAAAAGATGTACAATTAACAAACTAACCAAAAATATCGTTTTAAAAACTGTATATGCCTACATCCCATGACCCAAACCACTCGGAACATTTCTGGAACATCCCCAATGCTCTCCTAGGCTTATTTCTAGTCAATTATTTTCTCAAGCAGCTAATTCTGATTTTTTATTGCCCCAATTTCATTTTTACCATAAGAATGTTAGTAATGATATGCTATGAAACATGCTTGGAATCCCACTGTTCAGAATTGTGAGGAAGGAGGATCAGAATTCAAGGCTAGTGTGTGCTATAGACCATTTTCAAAGAGAGAGAGGAGGTCTTGAGAAAGAAGCAATGGCAGATAATACATGGGGTCATTATAGGTTTTATTTAATCTCATTTAGTTCTTACTTAGTAATCTTATGAAGCAGGCTCTATTGTTAGTTAGGTTTCTTAGATAAGTAAACCGGATGTGAAATGTCAAGATGTTTTTCTAAAGCATACAATAAGTAGGACTAGGTTCCTGTCTTTGTCAGGCTGAACTTGAGAGTTACACTACATATGTCATGTATGTTCTACATGTATAACTAGAAGGACAGACAACAAGTTGATTTACTCTCTTTGATTATTTACAAAAAAATATGCATTTTGCATTGTGTAAGCTGATGACCTGAATTTAATCCCTGAGTCCCAGAAGATTTCAACAGAAAACTGATTCCTGACAGCTGTCCTTTGACTTCCCAGGTAAGCTGTGTTTTGTGAGTTTGAATGCATACATGCACCCATAGACTGAATAAAATGACCAGCACTTAGAAGGAGGCAAAATGACAGTTGCAAGTTCCAGGACAGTCTAGTCTACACAGTGAGCTCTAGGATAGCTAAAGCTACATATAGGGAAACCCTGGCTCAGAAGAATTTTAAAAAGTCTTCCCAACAGTTGATTCTCTGTAAGACCAAATGTAGAATAACATGTGGGTAAGAACTCAGTTCTTGTAATTCTGGTAAGAGTAGATATAAGAACTTAAATAGCATTAGTTACTTGTTATTCTGCAAGAGTAGACATTTACATTTTAATTTATAAACATTAATTTTGTAACACTTATGGAGCTTTGAAATACTTTCCATCCACAGGGTTTCTCTGTGTAGCTGAAGAGATCTGCCTGCCTCTACCTCCTAAGTGCTGGGATTAAAGGCCTACACCACCACTGCCTGGCATCTGTTAAATGCTTAATATCAACTTTGTATAGATGTTCTAACAAGTAACTAGGAAAAACTTAAATGCTCACCCGACTACACAATGTAAAATAATACTGTAGTACTCCATATAACACATTTTAGGAAACATCAATTAAAACCTGTGAAAGATGGGAGAGAAGTTAGGAAGTTACCACATAATTACCCCAATAGTGTTAATCAGTAGTTTGAAAAAAAATACCAGCAAAGACAGCCAAGCATAAGCTTCCAATGAACTGGGCTCACAAAATAACAGAAGCACCACTGAAAGGGGTTAGGTAAAAAAAAGCAAATGGGCTAAAGACAGAACCTGGAAAATAAAGAGTTCAGTAATCAACAGAACTGAGTTTTATAACATAGAAACCATTTCCACTAAAATTTGTTTAGCCAGGGCTGAGATGTAGCTCAAAGGTTGAATGTTATCCTAGCATTCTCAAGGCCCTGGGCTAATTCTTCCCTAATAAACATTAAAAATTTCAGAGATAAGTCAGTGAACACTGGGCACAACTGTCTATTGTCTCAGATAATTTGCTTGCCAAGTTTCTTTGGTCATCTATAGTATTTTTGTTAAGTATAAAGAGGGCATATCTGGGAGAGTTAATAGACCCACTGAAGTTGCCCTACAATGGTTTCTATGATTTTCAGATTCCTCGGAGGAGTTTCCTTGGGTTCTTCAAAGTAGAACTCTTGTAAGAGCCATAGTGTTTCTTTTATAAAAACTATTGCTGTAGGCTACTTTAAATCCAATATAGTCATAGTGATGTATCATTTTTATGGAATTATCTGTCACAAGGCTTCTTTACAGTTAAAGCCTTGTCTGAAACTGCATGTGTATGTCTTTTTTCTCAGACCTGATAAACTTTTCTCTCTCTCCACAACTGGTTTTTACCAATTTTTTTCCCCAGTGGATTCTAATTTCTGAAGTTATTGCTGTTTTCTAATATTCTCTTCATAGCACTTACTTTTGGGGAATGGGGTGTTTTGAGACAGTGTTTTCTTCTAACAGCCCTGGCTGTCCTGAAACTTGCTTTGTAGACCAGAACTCACAGAGAGCCACGTGCCTCTGCCTCCCAAGTGTTAGAGTTAAAGATGTGTACCACCAGGCCCTTATAATAAATTTATTTAAGTAATTCTCCTGAGGTAGCATCCAGAGGCCTTCATGGGTCTTCACCAGGTCCTTTGACTATATTATGGCTTCTAGTTCAGTGTTTTTATGGGGTAGTATGTGAATGTGTGGGCCTGTTTCTTGTACCTTCTCTTGGGCTCTGATCCTTTTGTTTGCTTTGTCAGTCTCTGATGTGTTAGTTTTATCTTATATTTTCTTTTTTTATTATCCCTTGCAAGTAAATCTGGATTGGAACTGGAAAGAGAGGGAGGAGAAATCATAATCAGGATATATTATATCCTGTGAGGGAGAAAATATCTTTTCAATAAAACATTTTTCTTGAAACATTTTAATCATATGATTAAAAAAAAGGAAATAAAATTGTCTCCCAAATTAACATCTTATAATACACAAAATTAAAGGATACACTGCTTTTCAGAAAAGTGTGTTGAATATATGTACTATGCATTTCCTTAATATTTTACAATGTAAAGGCATGACTAAAAAACTTTACAAAAACATCTCCTTTTTAAACTATAAGCATTATACTTCAAAACTCCACCATAAACTTGAAAGCCTCAGAGATCATACTGGTTTCAGCTCTGTATAGATGCAGTTTGGGTTCACAGTACCATGCTTTTTTTAGAGAGGGAACCTAGGAGTGAAGTTGCACTTAGGCAGCTCTCTTCAGCCCTCACATCCGTAAAGTAGGCATTGTTTAGCATCAAACATTTAACAGTTAAATGTTCCTTGGAACTAGTAGCCCAATTTCGTGTTCAGGATATGTGCATACTTTAAATAGTTCTCCTGACTTCCAGAAGATTCTGACATACTAGAAATCATAGCATGAAGTCTATAACAGCTCTGGGATCAAATGCATTGCATTTTACCTTCCAGCATTAAATATATATGCGGAAAAACATGCACACCTCCCTTGGTAGAATATAAGCTTCACAAAGATCAAGGTTCAATGTGTTGTGTTCATTACAATATAGCACCCAGCAGCACAGTGTAATCCTCAGAAAAGTCTAATATGTATTTGTGACATTAAAAGAAAATCTTTATTAGAGAATTCAGTCTTGCCAAGACACAAGAAACCTTTGCACGTACATCCTTAACTCAACTACAGGATACTATAGCTTTCCATTTATAGAAGAGAGTGCCATTTCTCACAAAGATTCCCAAAATTAGATCCTATCCTAGAAAAAAAGTTAGAAAAAAAATTTACAATGGTTAAACAGAAATCCTTTAATTATTGTCTCTGAATTTTCATTACCTACAGAAAGATAAAACTTCTTTACCACTCTTGCCTCCTGGAAAGGAAGTTTGCAAGAGTAAGCTACATCTACTAGCATAAGACATGGATATATACCCTGGATGTCAAAGGCAGAGTGAAGAACTGCCATATTCAAGGGCAGTAGAGATGAATTTCTATCTTAAAGAAAACAAGTGAAAAGAACTCTAGAATGCTTGCTATCAGGTAATTAAAAAATGTCTTATCAGTACAACAATACAGAAAATAAAACCTCAGAAGTACGAAAGAATGAGCCAAAATGGGCTGGACAGATGGTTTATCAGTTAAGAGCACAGATACTTGATGAAGACCTGGGTTTGATTGTTAGCACCCACGTGGTGACTTAGAACTGTTTGTAACTTCAGTTCTAGGAGAACTGATGTTCTCTTCTGGTTTCCTCAAGCATCACACACAGTTGGTGGATGCATTTATGTAGCCACCCCCTCAAAATGAAAAGGAAACAAAAGTGGATTGTTATAAGGATGTTTTCACAAATGAAGTACTAAGAAAAGTATTAACTGCACAATAGAAGGAAAATACTAAGTTCAGATATAAGGAAAGGCAAATACCCACTAATAAAAACTGCATGCTGATAAAGACTATATCACTAAACTTAAGAGAAAGACAGGGCTAGGATCACCACACCCACTGCTTTACTACTTTTAACTGATTCTTTTTTTTTTTTTTTTTTTAATAATATAAACTTTATTTATTTATTTATTTGCCTTGGTGTTTGCCTGGAACTGGAACTACAGACAGTTGTTAGCTGCCATGTGGGTGCTGGGAATCGAACCCGGGTCCTCTGGAAGAGCAGACCACTGAGCCATCTCTCCAGCCCCTAACTGATTCTTTTTTGACTGCAAAAATCTTCCAAGTATTTTAGAAGAACTCAGAACTCCTCTACATTCACTTAATTACTCATCTTTTCTGCGGTGGAACAATCCTTCTGTACACTGTATAAAAATATATGTTGCTATGATTGGTTTAATAAACAAGCTGATTGACCAACAGTGTAACTGGATAAAGTTAGGTGGGAAAACCAAACTGAGAATGATGGGATTAGGAAGTGCAAAGTTAGGAGTATCCAGCCAGTCAGAAGAATGAGTTAGACACACAAAATGGGATAGAGGAAAAAGCCATGAGCTTCAGGGTAACACATAGATCAACAGAAACGGGTTAAGATTTAAAAGCTAATTAGTAACAAGCCTGAGCTATTGGCTGAGCACTTTAATTTATATTAAGTCTCCAAGTCAGTTATTTGGGAAGCGACTGCTGTTGTGTGGTTGGGAAAGAAAAACCCCATCTACCCTTTTCTTTTTCTGAGACAGGGTTTCACTATGTAGCCCTAGCTAGCTTGGGACTTAACTATGTAGACCAGGCTAACTTCAAACTACCTCAAACTGTCTCTGCCTCTCAAGTGCTAAACTAAAGGTGTGAGCCACCACCAAGCATAGCTCTTAAAATCATATTTTTATATCTGTACTTACTATATAAGAGAAATTCAAATTCATCAAACTGTTGTACTGCTCAGTTGGCCAAGTAAATACAGCCAATAATCTCTCTGATGTCTCCAAGTGCGGATGATTTCAATTGGGTGTAGTGGCTCAAGCCTGTAATCCCAACACTTTATTGCTAATAGTTCAAGGCCAGTTTATACTACAGTGGGAAGATACTGCTTCAAAAAGATTCAAGCCTGCTAATAGGCACAAAATTCTTTCCAGAGTAGTCCTTATAAGCTATCAGGATGCCGCTAGAGATTATATTCTCTTGTATTATGAGCTCTTCATGTGATTATTCTGGTTTTGGCTTTTAAGAATCTAAAAAATTGACAATTTTGACTTAGTGGTTTTCAAACTGTTTTTAGATTTCCTTAGAGATAGGATGATGACCCAAAAAGTTCAGCTTAACTGTAGCACAGTGTTTTGCTATGTTGGAATGTTTGTTATGTCATGTTGGAATTCCTAGCAAAAATTCATGGGGCAAATGTTTCACTTCTTTAAAATGTTTTAAAAATCACAAGTCTAGGACGGGGTGTAGTACACCCCAGTGGCACATGCCTTTAATTATGGCATTGGGAGGCAGAAGGATCTCTGAGTTTGAGGCCAGTTTAGTCTACAAAACAAGCTAGTGCTACTGAATCACAAGCCTGAATATTGAGAATATTTTCTGGAGCCAGACTTTAGTGTGTTTATAAAACCATTCGGTTTTCTGTACCTAGGCCTGCATGCTTACCAATCAGTCTATATTGAGCTTGTATCTACAGTCCCATATTTTTTTTCTTTCTCGGTTCTGATGATGAAATCCAGCACTTTGTACATGCTCGCAAGCATTCTTAGCTTTGAACTGCATTCCTGACTTACAAACTTTTCAGTTTCACCTTATTTTAAACTGGAGCCTTTGAATGAACAAAAACAAAACAACACAACAAAAACATAACTTCCAGGAATTGGTTTTCGCCTTCCAACACCTGGGTCCCAGGGACAGAACTCAGGCTTTGCAGCAAGCACCTTTATCAGCTGAATCATCTCATTGCCTCCTTGGGCAAAAGTTTTAACATCTTTCTTCCACTCCTCTTATACAGACAGTAAAATGGGCATGTAAGTGTCAATTTCACCCTAACTTAGCCTCTGACAACACTGAAAAATTTACAAAAATAATCACATATTCGCATATGTTGATGGTCTACTTTACAATACATGGCTGTCAAACTGGTCATAACTAAAACTGGGTGTGTGGCTCACGCTTTAATAACAGTTTGAAGAGCGGTATGACAGATGGAAGCAAAAAGGCAGGCAGCCACCAAGGTGAGGACTTCTCTTACAAGAATCCAAAGATTTTGCCGAGCAGACTTTCTAACGGGAAGGGCCTTAGTGTCCGGGAGAGGCCTCACTTCCTTCATTCTCAGGAGGTGAGTCTGACCTGGTAAACCTCTCGGCGGAAGAACAGAATGCCTTTAGGCAGTAGATTATGGGTCAGGGCACCTCCTTCCCGTTTCGGGATAACAAGGGCAAACCCACAGCCAGCTTGTGGGGTCCTGGAGACTACTACAACGAGGGGCTGAATCCGCGCCGCCCCGCGCCCCCGGGGCCTGTCAGACCCTTACCGCCGGCTCACCCCCATTCTTCCGTCTGAACTTACCAGGTGGGAACTACTGTCTCCGGCCCGGACTCCGTGAATCACGTCCGGTCAGGTTTAGCTCCGCCGCGCTCCTCACAGCCGCTGCAGGGACAAGGCTGAAACCCAGCGGCCGTAGCCGTCGCCACCGCCTCTGTTGCCGGGGGGTCTCGCCTCCATCGCTGGCTGCGAGGGCGCCGAGGGCACGTGACCGGAAGTGACAGGGCGGGCCTCCAAGGCACGTGACCGGCGGTGCGGCCGCCATGACACCTTCCGCTAGCTCTAGCCCTCCCCCACCGATTCCCGCCTGTTTTGTTTTCCATCTCCGGTTTCGAGTAGCGAAGAGTTCCGGGGATTTGGTTTGGCTCGTCATTCTGCCTAGAGAACATCCGGTCTGGATCAGCGGTGCGTTCTCAACCCGCGGCGGCTCTCCCACTGCAGGCCGCAAGGAGCGTAAAACACGACCGCGGCCGGAGGGGGAGGGTCCACGCGCGGGGAGGGGCGTAGCCGTCACGTGACAAGGAAGTGCCGTTAACAGCGCTTTCCCTGTGTCCCTGGCACCCCTGGATGACGTTGCAAGGGCGGGGCGGGGCGACAGCAATTCTGAAGTGCAGTTTCCGCTGTCAGTGCGTGGTGTCTGTGGGGCCTGCTTAAGTAAGTGACCTCGGCTTTGGGGTCGTCACGGCTGGCTTGTCATCCTGCGATTCTATGAGCTTAGCTTGGAAAACCTGTTTCCCAGATTCATGTCCTCCACAGCGACAAATGCAGTTTAAAGTCATTGAAGTTTAAAAGATAGTTGTGATTGACTAGGAGTTTCTTATGGTAAGAGATTGACTGCTGTGCTCATCCTGCATTTCCAGCGGGGCCTCCAGGGTACCTAGAACACGGTAAGCACTCTCAACATTGAATAAATGAATGAATGATTAACGAGTCGTTAATTTTTCTGAAGCGGTTTTCTGATTATTATTTCTTAAATAGGAAGGTTCTCTTCTGGAAATAAGTCTACTAATTAATTACCCTTTGCATAATTTCTTCAATTTTTGTTACCGTTTTCTCTGTCGAGCCTTTCTTGCCGAGCACCTAGCGAGACTAGTTACGTTATGATTTGCATTGACCGTGAGCAGCAATCATTGTCTGCCACTCTTGAGTCATCATAAAAATAATCTGGGGAAGTGAAAGAAAATGTTTTGCTCTTTCGTGTGTTCTACTTTTATTTATTAGCAGGGGAGGAGATGGCATGACACGATACACACAGAGGACAACTTTGTATAGTTAGTTCTTTCTTTCTATCCTGTGAGTTCTTGGGCAAGAGTCATGTCACTAGGCCTGCACAGCAGTAAACCATCTCTTGGGGCCACCCTTTTCTCCTCCTCCTGTTTTTCATTGTGACCCTTGGAAAAGTCAACCTCTTAAAAAGATGTTAGATGTTCACTGATTTTTAGCAAGCATTTGCTGCTATCTACTACCAGGTTAGTGATTTTTCAAGATTTTGTTTTTGTTTTTTTAATCTGCCAGCATACAGAAGTAATGTTTAAACTCAGCTTTTTAGAAAAGTAGGGCTTATTGGTTTCAGAATATTCAATGAACAGCATAATTAAAACTACAGAAGTTCACATTTATGGAAGGAAAGAACAGGATAGTCCAGGATAGTTGGGTAATAAGAGGGGGTCAAATAGGAGATAAAGGAAGTACAGATGAGATCACATTATATGGAAAAGGAAACTATTCTTTGCTTTTAGTTACGATTAGTTACAAATCAGTTTTTAGTCTTCTCTACCCAGAATGTCAAGAGAGAGCCTTTCTTCCCACAGACTTTCTGGGTAATGGGAATGCCTCATCTTCACTTCTTCATAACTACTTACTTTAAATCTGTGTTTTCTAGTATCAGCCTATAGCATTTTATAGGAATTGTATAAACTCTCCACATTAAATCCTTCAGTGACTTTCTGCAACCTACCAAATTAAGTTTAGGTTCCTTGGATTGGAAGGAAGTATTTCGTACCTTGAGCTCAAATTATGCTCACAGTTTCATTATTCAATTGTTTACATTTTATATTTAAAATGTGTATTCTCTGAATACCTCCAACACTTTTTCACCTCTGATCTTTTCAGCTCTATCTGGTGTCCTTCCCCTTCCTCATGATAAAAGCTGATCTGGGAAGGGTGTTACTCCTTTTAGGATGTTTTCTTTGGCTTACTGTGAGCCACGTGCTTGTTTACATATATGTATGATATTTGTGATTTTCTCTATTTGACTAGAACTGATTTCTGGAATTCTTTTATTTATCATGTCCTCACAACTATCCCTGTTATTTTACTAGATAATTAAGTAGGTAAATGACTGGGGAGTGGAGAAATGGTTGTGTGGTTAAGAGCATTGTCTGCCTTTCCAGAAGATGCTCTTGCAGATGACTCAGGTTTAGTTCCCAGCACCCACATAGCAGATCACAACTGTTTGTAGCTCTGCTTCCAAGGAATCTGACAAAACACCAGTGCATATAAAATAAAAATGATTAATTAAAAAAGATAAATGACTGAAAAAATTTTCTTGGGTAAGGAGTTGTCAAATATTTTTAGTATAGTCATGCTAAATTTTGTTTGCTTGTTTTAGAATACAATTCTTATAGAGGTCAAGTTGTACTAAGAACATAATTACTAGCAGAGAATAAAGCTGTATTACACATATATAATTAAAAAAAATAACACAAGGGAGGACAGGGGCATATTCAATGATAGAAGACATGCTCAGTATGTAAAGATCTTGAGTTTGATTCTGTTACACCACAAAAATAAGAGAAACCAGCCTCTACATTTTGTGTGTGTGTGTGTGTGTGTGTGTGTGTGTGTGTGTGTGTGTGTGTGAGTGTGTGTGTGTGTGTTTACTACTGGAAGGTCTACTTTGAGAAGGTTAGGACTTTTTTTGGTCCTCTGCTTTTATCGTTGAGAACAATGTCCAGTATAGCAATGATGTTCAGTACATATTTGCTGAATGAATGGGCTTCTAAAATAGTGTCAAAAATACAAAGCATAGTTAAAAATATGAATAGATACTTCTGAATTTTTTTCATGGTATCTGTTTTCTTTAGAATTTTTAATTCTTTGTCCCTGTGGGGGGGCATGTCCATTTGCATGTGGATGCCAAAGGTAGATATCATGTGTTTTCCTTTGATGAACTACTGTGTCAGGCTTTTATGTGGGTGATGGAGATCCAAACTGAGGCCCTTATGTCTGTGCAGCAAATCTCTTACCCACTGTGCTATCTTCTCAGCTGCTCCTGCTCTTCCTCCTTCACTAATTTGGTAGATAGCAGAAGACTGAGAAGTTAAAATTAATGAGTAGCAGGTTTTGAAGCTGTTGATGTGCTTGCTTTGTAACTGCTTGACATGGGCCATGGTCAGCTCCACTGTGTTCTTTGACATTGCCATTGATGGCAAGCCTTGAGCCATTCTTTTTCAAGATGCTTACAGATAAAGTTCAAAAGGCAGCAGAAAACTTTTGTGCTCTTACCACTGAAGTGATTTGATTATAAGGGCTCCCACTTTCATAGAATTATACCAGGACTCAAGTGCACAAATGGTGACCTCATATACCTTTACAACACTGGTGACAAGTCCATCTGTGAAGTAAAATCTCATGAGGATGATGAGAACCTTAACTTGAAGTCTGCAGGTCCTAGCATCATGTCCATAGTGAATGCTGCATGGAACACAAGTGCTTCCTTTTCTGTCGTGTACAAGGTCAGGACTGATTGGATGGCAAGCATATGGCTTTCGATCATGTGAAAGATGAGCATCTTTGAGTCCAACAAAGAGTGGGAGTATCACCAACTTCTTTTCTCTTTTCCCATGGAAATTGGTGACTTTGATTCTCAGTCCTCCAAGAAATGTTCTTGAGAGTAGGCAAGTAGATAAAATGTTTCATTTGGCATTTACTGCTTTATATTCTTACCCTACTCATTCCTCTCTGTTTTCTTATGTTAAAGCCTTTATTCTTTAATTTTTTTTTTTTTTTGTTTGTTTTTTGAGCCAGGGTTTCTCTGTGAAGCTTTGGAACCTTTCCTGGAACTTGCTTTGTAGACCAGGCTGGCCTTGAACTCACAGAGAGATCTGCCTGTCCTTGCCTCCTGAGTGCTGAAATTAAGACGTGCACCATCATTCCCAGCTCGAAGTTGCCTTTTTTTTTTTTTAAACTTTATTTATTTATTTGCCTTGGTGTTTGCCTGGAACTGGAACTACAGACAGTTGTTAGCTGCCATGTGGGTGCTGGGAATCGAACCGGGGTCCTCTGGAAGAGCAGACGGGTGCTCTTAACCGCTGAGCCATCTCTCCAGCCCCTCGAAGTTACCTCTTAATGAAAGATTCCTATAGACAGATTTTTTTTTAAATTTTTATTTATTTATTTATTTGCCTTGATGTTTGCCTGGAACTGGAACTACAGACAGTTGTGAACTGCCATGTGGGTGCTGGAAATAGAACCCCAGTCCTCTGGAAGAGCAGTTGGTGCTCTTAATGGCTGAGCCGTCTCTCCAGCCCCTAGACAGATGATTTATGACACAAAGAAACACAGTGAGATTGCTACCTTACCTTTGAGGAGCTTGGCCAGATTTCCTTCAAAGTCCTACTCTGTCCATTTTTCTTATTTAAGTTGTTCCATAGTACAGTGAGATAGGACTATGGAGGGACTTGGAAATCCAGGAAATTAGGAAATGACATAGTGTAAATGAACTTTTGCATGCAGTTGGTACTTAGGTGTGCTTCCTCTCCCCTCCCCGACCAACGCTCAACTTCCAGAATGATTGTCTCTTTCTCTGTTGAATGTTAATATATGTTGAATAAGTGGTAGTCTTAAATTATATTTTGCAGTTTTTGTTTTTGTTTTTTTCAGTGATAAATTCTGTGTCTGTTACGGAACAACTTTCATCTTTTGGCTAAATGACTTTTGTGCCAGTGATACCAGAAACCTACAGCCATGTTCTTGCAGAGTTTGAGTCTTTGGATCCGTTACTCACAGCTTTGCGGCTGGATTCTAGTCGTCTAAAGGTGAATTTCTGCTTTGAGACAGAGTCTCATGTAACCCATTACTTTCATTTCATATTCATGTGCTCTACCATTCTTATTCTGCCTCATTTCTTGCTTCTGTTCTTTGTTTTGTGGACTTTTGAGGCTTTTGCCTGTTTTACCTTACGTGGAAGTAGCTCATTCTTTATTTTTTGACTTATCATTTGAATTTTTTTCAGTTCTGGAATACCCTACTGTTGACTTATTTTTTTCCATTTCTTGGTAATCTCCCAGGAAGTAACATACTTTATTTATATTAAAATGGTGTAGATGAGCATGCCCTATTATGCTTTTGAACAACATGAATACCGCAGATACTTCAAGGGGAGGACTTTGAAATGACTCTGTCTAGAGAATAAGGCAAAAGCCAGTTAGCTCTGTGAAAAGTGCATGGTTCCCTAAAACCTCACATTCTTGATTAAACACAGGGAAGCCATAGTGAAGAATAAAGTCTTAATCACAAATGATTTTATTTTAAACTTTTGCTGTTCCTTTTAATCACCTACCCTTTTTCCTTTCCTTTCTTTTCATTTCCTTTCTCCTCTCTCTCTCTCTCTCTCTCTCTCTCTCTCTCTCTCTCCCCCGCCCCCCCCCTGTTGAGACAGAGTCTCACTCTTTAGCCTAGAGTTGGAAACTCACTGTGCAGCCCAGGGCTGGCCCCACATTCATGGTGAAATGCCTGCTTCAGCTTCCTCAATGCTAGGATTGTAGGCATAAGCCTGATTTCCCAATGCAGAGTTCTGTCCCCAAAGAAAAGGGAGAAGAGGAGACTATAGGCCAGTATAGTCAGCAGTGGTGAAGATCAATATCTCAATATCAGAAATGTTTTCAGCTTCAGGTTACAGCATACCTTACTGTTTGACACAGTCCAAGAGTGGAGTTGTGTGAGAATTCTGAGTGTTTGTGAGAACACACCAAGAAAACAAGACAGGGGCTGGAGAGATGGCTCAGAGGTTAAGAGCACTGACTGTTCTTCCAGAGGTCCTGAGTTCAGTCCCAGCAACCACATGGTGGCTCACAACCATCTATAGTGAGACCTGGTACCCTCTTCTGGGTGTTCAGGCATACATGCAGTCAGAGCACTATATATGTCATACATGAATAAATCTTTAAAAAAACTATTTTATTAAAAATAACAGAAACAAGACAGATTCTTCAAAGCACAGAACTGTTCTTGGAATACATTTCCATGCTCTTCCCAGGTGCAGCAGACAGGAGTGGTTTACTTCAGCTATTGTTAGTCATGTGCTTTCATGGAAGCATATTTTGCATGTGTGGCCTTATCCTTGTGATTGAATACCTTACTTTTATGATTCTTTTTAACCCTCAGAGTATAAATTGTCTGATGCTCTGAATAAAGTTGGTTACTGCATGAGATTTTAAATTCTCCTTATTTGTAGGTCTAGCTCTTTTAGGTTCATGCTGCCAAATAGAGCGGTAAATACCTTACACATAGAGGTTAATGTGTATATACGATGCTAGTATATATATAATCTTACTGGACCTCAGCATTACTAGGTTTAGGGTAGTGGCCCATTGAGGGTACTGAGGACACAGTATTCTCTATCTTTCTTCTCCCATCATACATGTTTACTTAACTACTTAAGTATAGTAGTATAATATTCTGCCTGGCCTTATGCAACTTGTCTACATTAATTACTCCAGCAGGAATGGGTGGCAAAGAACAAAGGTTTGGACATTTTCTTGACTCTACTTTTCATTAAAGTAGACAAAGAACTTCCCAAGACGATCCTAGCAAACTGAGTCCACTGTCTGGGACTGAGTCCCATCGAGGCAAAGGAACTTATAAAAGTGAATGCTTGGGTTTATCAACTCCTGTGTTAAAAAGAAACAAAGTTGAAGAGGATTAGGAGTGGTTTTTAATCAACATACTGACAACATTTTGATACAGGAATTGTGTACAACATGGCCACAACTTTCTCTGATGGCTTAGGCAAGAAATGAGTAGGATGGGGTTTTGAAGAGCCATGGTGATATGGGACCTTGAGGCTTCCCAGTCTTATTTGCTTAAGGGCTGTGGGTGTATGTGATGGTTCTGCAGATAGAAACAGTTTAAGTGAGCAAATGATTGAAGTAGCTGTTTTGTCCCTGGTGATTCAGGTTCCCCTATTGTGGTCAGCACTGGAATGACCAGGACAAATTATATAAATTATAAACTGTTTAATAACTGGCTTATAACAAAAAATTTATTCATTTATACAAGTAAGTCTATTCAGCTTTTTGAGATTCAACTAAAAGTTTAAAAGCAAAATTCTCTTTGTTTGGTATAGTTCAGTATTCTTGAGGTATAAATGAGTTCTGTCATACTGTGTCTGTCTGGGCAGGGGTAGAGGAAAGGAAGGCAGTGAACACAGACTTTGAGGACGCATTTCCAGTGGCCAGGTCATTGTTAACAGTGTTCTTGTCCATGCCAGAAAGATGTCCTGTGATCAAGATGCATCCCAGTGCATAATGGGTATGGCACAATTGTCTCATACTTGTCTTTGCATGCTCTTAGTGTACCAGCATAGCTGTGTCTCGGAAGTGGTTGGCATTAGGCAGTACAGGAGGCGGACTCAATCTCATTCAGAAAGATGGCTGGAAGCAAAGGCTGTTTCTCTCCCACCGGGTAAGAACAAGGACATTCTTAAGGTGGTTGGCGTATGCTCCGTGAATGGGAATTTTTCCAGTGTTATCAGTCATTTAGAGTAAAAGAATGAAAACAAACTGTTCTTTGTCTGGTGTCCTAGGAAGGTGCAATCTCTCAGATTGCCTGCTGTTCCCATGATGATGATTATGTTGCTGTAGCTACCAGGTAAGACACTCTTAGAATAATGATCTTTTCTAAATGCATATTTGTTGGGGTGACCCTAGTTTGGGGTCAGGAGTTGGGGTGCCTCTATGCTCAGGGTCCTGCTGTTTCCCCTTGGGGAAGGGGAAAGATGGCTCAGAGAGCAATGACACAGCCTAGGGGACAGGTTGAAACAAGCAAGTCCAATTTTATTATGGAGGGGAAAATCTTAAATACTTTTTCCCCAGACCCTCCCCCAGCCAGGGGAAAGGGCTTTGATTTTCTGGTGTCTGTGACTGTAGGCAGTTGTCTCTGGCTGGTCTAGGACTCTGTTGTATCTGGACTTTGCTCTCATCAAGGCCCCAGATAGACTCCAAGTTGGCTTATGTAGAAGTGTGTTAAGGCACTGGCTGAGGCCAGGCTGGTCTCTTGGTCCCTTAGAGGCCTCTACACATGTTAAGCTAACAAATGTGCTTGTTAGGATGACCAACCATCTCATTTCACCTAGCACTGTACTGGTTTAATATTGAAAGTTGTATTCTGGGAAACCAAATCTGCTCAGTGCCCAAGCCCAGGGGTGGGGTGTAGGGTGGGGTAGTTGGTCACCCTAGTGTTTGTGAAAAATGCTGATTTGAGGCAACAATATCTAAAAGGCCTTAAAAGAGAATGGGAACAAGCACCTCTCCTTGAGGAGCCCCTGCTCACACCTCGGTATGTTTTACTTTTCTCTCAGACCCTTTTTGGTTTCCTAACCTTTATGCATAAACCAACATTAAAATATTTAGCAGTGTTTTCAATCTTGCACATAGAGAGAGAGAGAATGGAAACAGGTAATTTAGATTCTTTTAATTTATTGATTTTATGGCCAAGACAAGGAAGTGAATGCCTATGAATAAGTGTTTATATTGTATTTAAGATGATTAATATTATAATGCAATTCAATTGTATCTTTTTTGTTATTGCTATAACTTTTTGTGGTAATTTGATTTGCTTGTGACTTATCTGCAGTCAAGGTCTTGTAGTTGTTTGGGAATTAAACCAGGAGCGTCGTGGGAAACCAGAGCGAATCCATGTGTCCTCAGAACACAAAGGCCGAAAAGTTACTGCCCTCTGTTGGGACACAGCTGTACTCAGAGTCTTTGTAGGTGATCATGTAGGCAAAGTATCTGCCATCAAACTCAACACTCTGAAACAAACAAAGGTGAGGAAACATTTCAGCTCCTTGTCTGTGTGCTGTGATGTAGAGCTTTAAACAGGATACAATTTTATTTCCTGTATTTCCTAAGGCTTGGAGAATTTATCTCTTACTGACTTGCTTCATTGTAGAGTCCTGGCAGAAGAAATATAACTTCTGTTGTCTAAGTGGACATACCAGAATATTCTGGCTTGTCCATCATGACCCACCAAAGTTATTATTTGATTCTTGATACATGTTTGATTCAAAATGAAGTTGAGCCAGGTGGTGGTGGCAGCACACACCTTTAATCTCAGCACTCAGGAGGCAGAGGCAGGCTAATTTCTGAGTTTGAGGCCAGCTTGGACTACAGAGTAAATTCCAGGACAGCCAGGGTTATACAGAGAAACCCTGTCTTAAAAAAAACAAAAAGAAAAATACAATTGAAATCCTATATGTAACATTATTGCACAAATATATTTGTTGTTATAATGAAAACCCAAAGCCAGATACTGGAGAAAAGCTGAAATATCAGAGAGACAGGGAACAAACCACAGCCAGTTCTTACCCAGCCAGCTCTTCCTGAATCCTCTGACCCCAAACCTCTCCTTCTCTCAGGGAAAGCTGAACTCCTCCCTTCTCTCCATTTGCCCAGCTATCTTACTTTCTGGTTCAACTTTCCTAGAGCTAAGATTAAAGATGTGTTCTACTACTGCCTGGCTGTTAGGACTTGAACTCACAGAGATCCAGATCTCTGCCTCCCAAGTGATTAAAGGCGTTGACCACCACTCCCGGACCTTCATATCTTGGTTCTGTCCTCTGATATTCTAGATTATTTTTTACTATAATATATCACCCTATAGCATAGACTTAATTTGCTTTTTATTCAAAGGAGAATTCCTGTCAATAGGTGAAAAAGTCTCTTGTATATTTCTTTCTTTTTTTTTTTTTTTTTTTTAAAAAAAAAACTTATTTATTTATTTATTTGCCTGGAACTGAAACTACAGACAGTTGTGAGCTGCCATGTGGGTGCTGGGATTGAACCCCAGTCCTCTGGAAGAGCAGTCAGTGCTCTTAATCGCTGAGCCATCCTTCCAACCCCTTCTTGTATATTTCAAAACTAATACATTTTTCATTCCAAGTTCACAAGTAGATAATTACAAACAGAACATTCAGAAATTTCTGTAGTTAAGTATCAAAATATTTCAAAGATTTTTATTTATTTATTTTGTTTTTTTAAGACAAGGTTTATCTGTGTAGTTTTGGCTGCCCTGGAACTTAATAAGTAGAGCAAGGTGGCCTTGAACTCATAAGAAAACCTCACCTCTGCCTCCTGAGGGCTGGGATCAAAGGTGTGCACCACCAAATCCAGCTTCACAAATTTTAAATGAGGGTAACTTTAATACCCTTGTAGACAAATTTAAGTTCTGGCTTATTTTTAATTTTTTTGGTTTATATATTTTATTGTACATGTATGAGTATTTTACTCAAATGTGTTTCTATGTCTTGTGCATTCTGGGATTGGTGTTATGGACAGTTGTGAAGAACCATGTGGGTTTTAGGAATCAATTGAACATAGTCCTTTACAAGAACAACAAGTACTCTTAACTGCCATTTATTTAGTTATCTATCTATCTATCTATCTATCTATCTATCTATCTATCTATCTATCTTTATTTATGCAGAGTCTCTCTTGGTCTTTCTAAATAGCCTGACTGTTCTGGAACTCACTTGTAGACCAGGCTGGCCTCAAAGTCACAGACATCTGTCTGTCTCTGCCTCCCAAATGCTAAGATTAAAGTTGTAAGTCACCATGCCTAGCTTTATTCTTAAGCGTTTTTTCTTGATTTATCAAGACAGGGTCTTACTTTACAGCTTGGGCTAGCCTTGATCTCACAGCAGTCCTCCTGTCTTGATTTTCTGAGTACTGAGAATACAAGTGTGTGCCACCTGACCTTCTCCCACAGGTCAGGGAGAAGAGATGGTGTGCATCTTTGTGAGTGTATTTCATTCTCATACCCTTTTTAGGCAGCTGCTTCGTTTGTGATGTTTCCTGTTCAGACAATAACGACAGTTGACTCCTGTGTTGTCCAGTTAGATTATTTGGATGGAAGATTACTTGTGTCTTCACTGACTCGATCCTTCTTGTGTGACACTGAGAGGTATACTAACTGACCACAGCATCAGCTATCTAGAATTTCAGAATTTTCAGGTCAAGTACTGCTTGCTAGTCCTGGAGCCAGACCCCTTCGAGTAATTTTGTAGATGTCAATAAGGAACCATTTAAATTCAAGCTGATGTTAGAAAATAGGAAGAGGACACAGAGACAGTGCAGTGGGTGACTAAGACAAGCAGCTAGTTAGCCCTACCCTGTGGCATCATCTAAGTGCTATAAGAGAGCCAAGTACTTGCTTCAGTGTGTGGAGTTGGAAAAACTGCCCTGATTTTCTCTTGCTCTTTTTAAATTTGTTGTGTATTTAATGGTATTTTACTAATGAGCAAAATTGAGTAAGGAGTTACTATAGGCTTTATGAAGCTGACAAAATCCCACTAAAGTCTCGGGTGGAGACATAGGTACAGCGAAGGACAAAGGAGTGTTTCAGAGGTGAAATAAAGCAGATTAAGAAACAGATTAAATGAGTATTTCCTATCACTACCAGAGTTCTATGCTCAGAAGTGTTCAGTGGTCATTTTTATCATGCTGGCCTTTGTTGGTTTGCTGGCTACTCTATTTTTTAGGATCATTCCTTTAAAAATTTGTTACGCATCCATCTTGGTGAGGTCAATAACCAAGCTGTTGGCCAACCATAGTTACTGAAAAATTTGAAAACTGTGACTCGGGGCTGGAGAGATGGCTCAGCGGTTAAGAGCACCCTCTGCTCTTCCAGAGGACCCGAGTTCGATTCCCAGCACCCACATGGCAGCTAACAACTGTCTGTAGTTCCAGTTCCAGGCAAACACCAAGGCAAATAAATAAATAAAGTTTTTAAAAAAAAAAAAAAAAAACTGTGACTCTCCCTACCTGCTATGCACGCACCACATGAACATGCGTAGGCACAGGTACTCACAGAGGCACACACAGGGACACACAAATAAAATTTGAAATTAAAGTAAATGTACACTAAAGTAATAGAAAAAGAAATTAAAACTGACAGTCAGAAAAACCTTCCTGGAATTAAAGAAATAAAAGGAAATTGGATGTGGTCATACATGCCCTTAATCCTATCACTCAGAAGACAGAGCCAGGTGTAACTATGATTGGAGCAGTCTTTTCGAGGTTGTGATTTCCAGGGCTATGTAGAGACCCCGTTCCAACTAAATAAATGAATTGGGAAAAAAAAAAAAAACAATTATGCAAAAGTACAAGCATGCATAAACAAGTGATAATTCTGCAATAAACAAGGCCTCCTCAAGTGTTCATTTCATGGTGAACAGATAGAGTTGAGATGCAATAATGTAGAATCTGCTGTAGAAATAGCATGTTTTATTACCTGAGATTCAATTTGGAGGGTCATGGATAATATAATAACTTAAAAGTTCACATAATTTTTTTTAAGTTTTAATAATGGAGGCAGGAGGATTAGGAATTTAAGGTTATCTTTGGCAACACAAATAAGCGTTCTATAACTTCTTATAATGCTCTGTATATTTCAAAGCATTTTTTTTTAAATTTACTTATTTTAGCTTTATGTGCATTGATATGAAGGTGTCAGATTTCTGGAACAGGAGTTACAGGCAGTTGTGAGCTGCCATGTAGGTGCTGGGAATTGAACCAGGGTCTTCTGGGAGAGCAGCCAGCATTCCTAACCCCTGAGCCATCTCTCTAGCCCCTATTTCTTTTTTTTTTTTTTTTTTTTAACTTTATTTATTTATTTATTTATTTATTTATTTATTTGCCTTGGTGTTTGCCTGGAACTGGAACTACAGACAGTTGTTAGCTGCCATGTGGGTGCTGGGAATCGAACCCGGGTCCTCTGGAAGAGCAGACGGTGCTCTTAACCGCTGAGCCATCTCTCCAGCCCCTCTAGCCCCTATTTCAAAGCATTTTTACTTTCATGTTCTTACAGTAAAACAGTTTATTTACAAAGCAAGTAAGTGGAAGAATATCTATTGATTCATCGAGGATCTCAGAGTTGACTTTTGTTAAAGAGCATATTAAATCATTCTCCAAGAATAAATTGAAGTCCTGAGCTTAGTGAACTAGAGCATGGCTCTAATCCTGACACTTGAGGACAGAAGTGGAGACTAATGTATTAAATTTGAAGCCAGCCTGGATTGCAAGACCCTGCCTCAAACAACACAAAACCACTGAGTGCTTTCTGTTGGTCAGACACTGTTTCATAATTCATAATCTACCATCTAAGTTGACAAAGACACAATTGCCATGTGTAATGTGCTTTCTGTGAAAGCAGAGTATAAGAAGCAGATAGATAATTGAGCCAATGGAAGCCTAGGACATTTCTCAAAGGAAAAATGATGCAACCAAGTCATGAAAGTGGCTTATTAGGAAACAAATAGACAAATGTAGAATCTAGACTTGAGTAGAAACATATTTGCACACATGCCTATGTGTCAATGCCCTGAAGCAGAAGGGGGCTGTTAGAGGGAGGAAAGAGACAAACACCCCACATTTTTGCTCTTGTAGATTCTAGATTACTTATAGATGTGTCTTAAAGAAGCATATGTATTTGTTTAACTGCACATGTCATTTGACCTGATAAGTAGGTAGATATCAAAGCAGATGGGGAAGGCAGCTAGTAAGAAGGAATAAGAGGCTGATGGCGAGGTCACTGCACCAGAGCACATGGCACACATGTGAAATGCCGGAGTAGAGCCCATTTCGTTTGCCAACTAAAACTATTGGAAAAAGAAAGTCATGCATGTAATTCCAGCATTTGGGAAGCTAGGGCAAGAGAATTGCTAAGAGTTTAAGTCTAACCTAGCCACATAATAAGTTCTAGGTCAATTTGGGCTACAGAGGGAGAACCTATTTCAACAAAGAAAACCCAAACCCAAACAGACAAAAAACAAAAAGAGAATAAGTAACAGGAGCTTTTAGGAAGAAGCAAGCTGGTCGTTATCTTTCTGTATCCCATGCAGCTCAGCTCTCATGTCTAACT
Organism: Sigmodon hispidus; assembly: GCA_004025045.1. Lineage (NCBI taxonomy): Eukaryota > Metazoa > Chordata > Mammalia > Rodentia > Cricetidae > Sigmodon > Sigmodon hispidus. The sequence continues at coordinate 55,976 of PVIH01002691.1, forward strand.
CATAGACTGCTAAAGGAGCAGAATGTTCCAAGACACAGACTTTCAAAAGAACGTGGTTTTAAGAAAAGGAAGAGTTCATTGGATGTTTGTATTGAGGGAGGGCCTTGGAGACAGTTGGGAAGGTAGAGTAAGAGTTTGTGTGGACTGTCCAACGATAGCAGTCAGTAAGGTTCACAGGTGAACAGAGTCGTTTTTAGCAGTAATACCTTTTGGATCTCCTCATTCTGTTGATGATAATAAACAGTACTGATATGAAGACCTGTCACAGAGTAGTTATGATAACATGCTCTGTCTGGACCAATCCATGCCATTACTTTTTGGTACAGGTCTGACAGGAAGAGGAAAAGGGCCTGTGTGTGTGCTGGGGTGGTATGGCTATGGTTTGTAATGCCATTTTCAGTTCTCTAATATTTTTTTTTAACGTTTCTTTTTTGTAAATATTTTGTCTTTGTTTGGGAAATTAGGGAAAAGTTTTGGAAAATTGGAAATAAGGAAAGAGATGGAGAATATGGAGCTTGTTTCTTCCCTGGAAAATTTGCTGGGGGCCAGCAGCCTTTGATCTACTGTGCACGCCCAGGCTCCAGAATGTGGGAAGTGAATTTTGATGGGGAAGTGCTGAGTACACACCAGTTCAAGAAGCTCTTGTCATTGCCACCCCTCCCTGTGATCACTACAAGGTAGCCACTCAGCATGGGACTTCTGGAGGAATTGCATTAAAATTTATAGCATCATGGAATGTCCAAGATTTGACTACATCTTTTAAAAGAGTACCCTTTTAAGTTGTGATTAAATTGTCAGCAGGTGTGTTTACCTTCTAGATCAAAGCCTCAGTACGATCATACAGTTGGGTCCTCCCAGTCGTTGTCATTCCCCAAACTCTTGCATCTTAGGTAAGTTTTTTCTTTGCTCTTTTCTCTTTATTCAGAAGCATTTGCTTTTATGTTAATTTTCAGTTGTTGCTTTTTCAAGATGGTCTCAATGTGTAGCCCTGGTTGTTCTGTAGTTTGAGCTGGCCTCCAACTCATAGATCTGCCTGCATTTTCCTCCTGAATGCTGGAATTAAAGGTTTATACCACCACCACTAGCCTGTTATTCAATTTTTAAAAAATGATGTTAGAGTTTGAATACAGGGCCTTATGCAGCTGAGTGATGCTTCTACCCATAAGCTAAACGCCAACCAGTCAGTTTAAAAGATTATTTTTGTGTTTCTGAGAATCAAAGTTGGTCTTATGTATGCAAGGCAAGCAGTCTACTACTGAGCTGAATCCCAGGATAGAATCTTGCTATGTTGTACAGGCTTAAATTCTTGGGCCCAAGTAATCCTCCTTTTTCAGTCTCCTAAGTAATTAGGACTATTGGTGCATGTTACTTCATCCAGCCCTTTCAATTTTAAAGGAAGTGTATGTGTGTGTATTTTTAATTTTTAAAAATTTTTTTTTAATTATGATTGTTTTGTCTGCATATATGGCTATACACTGTTTCTATGACTGGTGCCAGATCTTCTGGAAGTGGAGTTACAGACAGTTATGAGCCACCATGTAGGTGCCAGGAATTGAACCTAGGCCTCTGAAAGAGCAACTAGTGCTGAGCTGTAGCTCTAGCCCCACTTGCAGCTTTTAAGTATTTTTTTTAAGATACGTTTTATTTATTTCATATATAGTATTCTTTCTGCATGTATGCCTTTTTGCCAGAAGAGGGCATCAGAATTCATTATAGATGGTTGTGAGCCACCATGTGGTTACTGGGAATTGAACTCAGTATCTCTGGAAGAGCAGTCAGTACTCTTAACCTATGTGCTATCTCTCTAGGCCCTTAAGGTACTTGTGGAGCCTGTTTTTGAAAGCTCAGTGAAAGTTCAGCTTTCTGCCTTTTAGGTCTCCCAACAAATAACTTGTATGAAAGATCTGCTCCAGGCCAATTTAGCTCATCCTCACTTAGGGGTTAGCTCACCTAGTTGTATTAGGTCCGGAGTCAAACACTAAGCAGCATGGAATGCTACTCTGGGGTTTGTCAGTAGCTTGTCCTGCATTGGCAGTGCAGTGTGGGATCTATGCTTGAGCTCTGCTTTCTTGACAGTGAGATGGTATTCCTACTGTCCCTTCTGCTGGTTAACAACTGAATGAAACTCAGAATGATAGTGATTTTTATAGGTATTCTGCAGTGTGTTCTACTGACTGAATTTTTCAAAAGGTAACTAAATAAATAAAAGTGTTAATTTATTTTCCCCAAAGGTTAAATTAACTCATTTCACAACATCTACGTCAGGGTATTTAAAGTGAATTATAGATATTTTACAATCTATTCTGAAAGTTGCTAGAGAAAGGCAGCCACTTACTTACTGATAACATACAATATAGCATAGTAAAAACTCCCTCTATGCTTCTTGCACAACATTTATTACCATTTATATTTTTTTAATATTTATTTTTATTTTATGTGAATTTGTGTTTTGCCTGCATGTATAACTACTGTGTAAAGGTGTCAGATCTTGGAATTATAGACAGTTGTTAGCTGCCATCTGGATGCTAGGAATCAAACTCAGGTCCTCCGAAAGAACAATCAGTGCTCTTAACCGCTGAGCCATCTCTCCAGCCCCTACTACTATTTATAATTTTATGTTCATGAAATATTTATACCCTCCTTACCCTTAAACAGTAAGCTCCATGTGAGCTTTATTCACTGTTGGGTTTGTGGTGTTTGGCATAGTATCTGGTAGATGGTAGCCTTTTCATAAATATTTGTTGAATATGTGATGTGTGGAGTAATATGTGACACTATGACCTGGCTGTGTTAGAGATTGTATTCTTTCTCAGGTTAGACATTTAGCTCAGTGGTAGAACACTTGCTGGGCAAAGCAGAGGTCCTGGGTTTGGTCCTCAGCTCTGGTTGGTAGGGTAGGGGGAAAGGAATGTATTTTTTCTTAGGAGTGTGCTTGGTTCTCCAGGTAGGCTGTTTCTTTGAATTTAGTAACTGGATCATGGTATCTCCCCTGCCTCAGCGGTTAAGAGCACCGTCTGTTCTTCCAGAGGACCCGGGTTCCGATTCCCAGCACCCACATGGCAGCTAACAACTGTCTGTAGTTCCAGTTGCAGACAAACACCAAGGCAAATAAATAAATAAAGTTAAAAAAAAAAAAAAAAAAAAGTAACTTGAGGCTGTCTTACTTCCCTTGCTGCAGGAAGCTAGGCCTTTCATGGTCATGCTCTACTTCCTCAGCTTATGCAGTAATTGATGTTGATTTGCCTTTATGAGTGTTTTGGTGTGGATTAGATACTTGTTTCCACATCCTTTCTTGAGACTGCATCCATCCCTCACTCATTGCCGCTGTCAGTATCCATCTGAGCAACACATTGGACTGTTCATTCAATGAAGACTGCTTTTGAAAATAAGAGCAGGCAAGTTGCTTCTTTTTGGTTTGTTTATTCTTGCCTCCACATTTGTGTCCTGTGGTGATTTTACTGGTACAGCCTCCAAACCTTATAAGGGGGCATTCCTTTAAAAAAAAATTATTTTTGGGGGTTGGACAGATGGCTCAGTGGTTTTGGGGGCTTCCTGCCTGGGTTCAATTCCCAGCACCCTCATGGCAGTTCACAACGGTCTGTAACTCCAATTCCAGGGGATGCACATAAAATAAAAGTTAAATTTAAAAAATCATTTTTTGATATATTTATTTTTTCTATGTGTATGTTTATGATCCACATGTGTGGCTGGGTCCTGCAGATATCCTGGAATTGGAGTTAAGGATGGTTGCCAGATTTTTATGTGTTATATTTTCTGAAGGTACATTAGTGTCACTTTCTTTCCCTGACTTTGTTGTTGTTACTGTTTAAGATTGTTACATAGCCCTAGTTAGCCTGGTACTTGCTTTATAGCACAGGCTGGCTTTGAACTTGTGGCAGTCCTCTTGTTTAGTTTCAATAGTCCTGTGATCATAGGCATGTGCTATCATGCCCAAATTCTTTGATTTTATTTATTTATTAATATTTTATGTACATTGTTGTTTTCCCTGCATATCTGTGTGAGAGTGTCAGATCTTGGAGTTAGAGACAGTTGTGAGCTGCTATGTAGGTGCTGGGAATTGAACCCGGCTCCTCTGGAAGAGCAGTCAGTGCTCTTAATTGCTGAGCCAATTCTCCAGCCCCTTATTTATTTATTTTGAGGCAGGCTTTCTCTGTGTATACCTGGCTAGGCTAGAGCTTGTTCTGTAGAACAAGCTGGCTTCAAATGCACAGAGATCTGCTTGCCTCTGCCTCTTGAATGCTGAGATTAAAGGTATGTGGTTCAATGCCTTCTTTGACTTGTTTTTATTTATATTTTTTCTTTGACTTCTTAAAGAATTCTTTTAGTTTTGGTGTACTAAAACTAGTACTAAAACTAGTTTTGGTTTATTGTCAGTGAAGGAATAACAGGATAAAGAGTTTGTGGGTTATATTTATGGGCTCTTATGTCTTTTTTATATCTTTCATTTAATCCAGGCTATTTCTTTGATATTCATTTCACGTGTGTGTGTGTGTGTGTGTGTGTGTGTGTGTGTGTGTGTGTGTGTGTGTGTGTGTGTGTGTTTACATATCTGCCCTGTGTGAGTGGTGGGGAAGGAGGTCTGAAGATAGTGTGTTGGACCCTCTATTGCTAGGGTTGGCTTTATTTAAGCTGCCATGCATAGGTTCTCGGAACTGAACTGGTTCCTCTGGAAAAACAATGTTCTTAACCACTGAGCCATCTTTCCAACCTTTGGGGTGTTATTTCTTTTATTATTTCTTCCCTTGTTATTTATTTATTTATTTATTTATTTATTTATTTGTTTATTTATATGTGCCTTGGTATTTTGCCTGTGTGTATATCTGTGTGAGAGTGTCAGATCCCCTGGAACTGGAGTTATAGACAGTTGTGAATTAGTATGTAGATGCTGGGAATTGACCTAGGTCCTTTATAAAAGCAGCTAGTGTTATTAACTTCTGAGTGTTAGTATTTTACATGTGGAAGGATGGAACACACTGACACGCTGCCAGGAGACCATGTTGAGTTTATTGGTATCCAGGGAACAGGTGGGGGAGGGAGGGAGGGAGGGAGAGAGAGAGAGAGACAAAGGAGAGAAAAAGGAGAGAGAAAGGAGAGGAGTAGAAAAGGGGATTTTTGCTATGCTTTGCATCTCTGGAACTACAGACAGTTATGAGCTGCCATGTGGGTGTTGGGAATTGAACCCCAGTTCTCTGGAAGAGCAGTCGGTGCTCTTTACTGCTGAGCCATCTCTCCAGCCCCAGCGTTTTCTTTTTCTAGAAGCTATTTGTATTTGTGTCTAAATTTTCCCAGTCTGACACTATTTGATGCTATGTTTTTATTGGGCTTAGAAGGAGATGGTTTGGGGCTGGAGAGATGGCTCAGAGGTTAAGAGCACTGACTGTTCTTCCAGAGGTCCTGAGTTCAATTCCCAGCAACCACATGGTGGCTCATAACCAAATATCTATGATGACATCTGGTACGCTTTTTTGTATACTGTATACATAATAAATAAATAAATCTTTTTTTTTTAAAGGAAATTGTTTGATCAGCTGGACCATGCTATATTTTCTTTGCACAGTCTGATTTTACTTTAATAGCCAATGAGACATTGAGTCCAGAGAATTATAAACTTCTTTGCTCTAGTCAAAATAAAGGTTTTTGTTTTGTTTTTGACCTCTTTGATTTTTTTTCTTCCAGTGAACACTGTGTGCTGACTTGGACAGAAAAAGGAATTTATATTTTTATTCCTCAGAATGTTGAAGTTCTTCTCTGGAGTGAAGTCAAAGGTAATTATATTTTTCTTTCTTAGGTAATTTTTAGTCTCTTAATTGTGTGTGAAAATTAATTGTATTATTATTTTATAATGTGAGAAGTTGAAAATGCAGGGATCAATCATAGTATATGACTAACAGAAAATCAGTTCTTGTACTTATGGTTAAAAACAAAAATATGGGATAGTTGCACTGTTGGTGAGATAGTGCTTTGGCTTTTCTCTGGGGGTGGGGGGTTGTTATTGATCCACATTGATAATCTTGAAGGTTTTTTTTTTTTTATTCTGCCAGTTGAGGATGTTCCTTGCAAGCTTGTATGTTAAATCTTTCAAGGTTTTTAGCTAAGACAGATAGCCTCCTCATGAGTGGTTTATTCATTTATATACTTGTTAAAATCTCTTCATGTGAACATCGGTTGTAATTTTCTCAATGTTATAGCCTGATTCAAAGCATATTCCCTACTTTTGCACTGCCAATTTCTTTTTACGAGAAATAGCATTTTAAGCTTAGGATCTTAGATCAGAAAGCTGTGGCTCTTTGTTTTCTAATCTTAGAAAAATGTCTATATATGATGTCCTCATTAAATTACAAGTATAAAAAGAAATGAAATTTCACTGAGCCATATCTTTTTTTCCCCAAGACAGGGTTTTTCTGTATAACCTTGGCTGTCCTGGAATTTAATGTGTAGACCAAGTTGGCCTCTGCCTCCTGAGTGCTTTGACTAAAGGCATATACCACTACCTCCTGGCAAACTAAATCTTGTTTAAGATTTTATAAGTATGATTTTGGCCCATGTAAAAATGGTAGAATTTTCCTCCCACTCCTGGGGATTAAGTTAGGGCATTAGGGATTAATGTCTTGTCTGTTCATCCTTGTGTGTTTTTTTGTTTTTTTTGTAGATATCCAGGATGTTGCTGTCTACAAGAATAAGTTGTTCTGTTTACACTTTGATGGGAAAATCTCCCTTCTTTCTCTGTTGTCTGTGGAAAGATGTGTGGAACGCCTGTTAAGGGGAGGCCTGTGGGACCTGGCTGCTCACACATGCTGTCTCTTCCAAAATTCTATCATTACCAGCAGAGTGAGTTAGAGTATACCTGTGAATGTTAATTATGGGTTGTCAAACCATCCTAGCTTTCAGGATTGTTATAAAGTTGCTTGTCTTTATTAATGTTTCTGTATGACTTACCCATGTAGAGCTAAAGTCTCCAAAGAAAGCATGACAGTTGTATCTAGGGGGTGGGTGAAGGGTAATAAAGATGGTGTATTTTTTGGTTTTAGGAAAATATCAGAGCTGGGCATGGTGACATATACCTTTAGTTCCAGCACTTGGTAGGCAGAGTCAGGTGACTATGTGAGTTTGAGGCCACCCTGGTCAACAAAGTGAGTTCAAGGACAGTAAGGGCCACACAGGGTCTCTGAACCCTGTCTCAAAAAATAAACAAACAACAAAATAGTCAGATTAACTTACAAATATATTTTAGTTTCAGAGCTTGATTTAAGAAGGATGATTGTACATATGGTAACTGTTAGCTCTTAATATATAATATGTTCTGGTTAAGTCTTGTTAGCTTACTAAACCTTAAGATACCTGTGAAGGCTATTCTTGTGTGAGCACCTTTAGCACTTTGACTGTTTGGATATAGATGCAGTTATAAACAGTAAGCGGTTCTGTTGGGGCTTTTCTTTTCCTTTTACTAGGCAAGAAAAACATTAACTGTGGATAAACTAGAGCATTTGAAATCTCAGCTGGACCTTACCACCTACAGTGAACTAATTTCTCAACTAGATGAATTGATATTAAAATTTGAGCCTTTGGATTCAGCTTGCAGCAGTAGAAGAAGCTCCATCTCCTCACATGTAAGTGCTCTTCTTTTTAACTTAGTTGTTTAGTATGTGTGTGTGTTGGGGCAAGAGGACATGCACATTCCCGAAACATACATGGAGGTCAGAGGTCCGCTATTAGGAATCGGTTCTTTCCTTCTTCCATGTTCATCCTGAGGATTGAACTCATGTTGTGCCTTTACCCACTAAGCCATTTTGCCAGTCTAGTAACTCCTTTAAGAGTTTTTGGATTGGGCTAGAGAGATGGCTCAGCGATTAAGAGCACTGACTTCTTCCAGAGGACCTGAGTTTGATTCCCAGCATCCACATTGCAGCTAATAGCTTGCCTGTAGTGCCAAGAACTGACACCTTTGCACAGTTATACATACAGGCAAAAACACCAATTCACATAAAATAAAAATAAATATTAAAAAAAACAAAAAGAGTTTTTAGATCTTTCAGGGAAATGAGTAAGTCCAAGAGTCTGTTTTTCTTTTCATGTAGTACTTTTTTTGGGATAGTGGCATGGAGATGTCCGCTTTTTTTTGTTACTCTGTCAGACTACATGAGCTAAACAGTTTGTAAGAAGGGAAAGCTTATTTTGGTTTGAGAAAGTTTAGCATGTGGTTGGTATTTTCCGTTAGGACATTGGCAAGGAAAACATGGTAGAAGGAAACTGCTCACCTAATGGCATTCAGAAAGCTGAGAGAGAGAGAGGCACCAGGAGGGGATGGGTCCCAATATCCATTCAAGAACATATCTCCAGTAACCTAACTTTCCACTGAGCCTCCCTGCTCCCAGGAACACCATAGATTGGCTTCCATATATGGACACATTCATACTCCAAAATGTAGCAGGGGAGCTTTCTTCCATGATGAACAGTTAAGGAAAGTCAGTGTGTTTGGAAGTTATATTTGTTTATGTCACTGTTGACTGCCTCCTGTTCCTAAATGTTCTTCACATAGCTTCCTGTCTAGGTGAAGTGGTTTTCAGTCTGAGATTTCAGATGTTTTATGTCATCTGAGGTCTCAGTGCCGTTCAGGACTGTCTCATTTCAGCTCCCTTCCTCACTGCCTGCTTTCCAAAGACAAGCTGAGAATATGGTGGATGACATGGTATCACTAGCTTATCTGACACTCTTGCTAGGTGCCCACACTCTTCACTAGTGTGGGCTAATGAGCTGTAGTTGTTGCTGTTGACCTTCGAACCTAGCGTTAGTATTATTCTGAAAAACATTTGTTGTTACACAGGAGAACCTTGATTTTGAGGGGAATTCTTTTTATTTTTAGGAAAGTTTTAGCATCTTGGACTCTGGTATTTATCGGATCATCAGTAGTAGAAGAGGCAGTCAGTCTGATGAAGACTCTTGTTCCCTTCCCAGTCAGACCTTCTCAGAAGATGAAAGACTTAAAGAATTTGCTTCACAGCAGGAAGAAGAGCAGCTGGAGCATGGCTGTCATTCAGATAGAAGTGAAGGTGATGAGTGTGTCTCTTGTTGGTCACTGATGAGGAACAATCGCTCGCTATGAATTGACAGGACAGTCTTATGCAGAGAATTTCTGTCAGGCCTGAGTAAATTTGAGCATGTTAGAGACTAGCCACCTGTAGATCTGCTGGTCACTAGAAGACAGTGATGTGTAAGCTGTTTTTAACCACTTGTTTTGACTAACATTTGTAAAGAGCCTAATTTGGGTCATGTATCAAAATGCTGGACAGGTTAAGACAGATTATTAGCCAAAATAATGAAGATTTTTTTTTTTTAACCCTCACTAACCACATTATTTTCCACCAGGAATGAAGGATAGCTCAAGTTTTGGGAGCCATTGCCTTCCCTTTTCAGTGTTCCAGCATTCCTGTGACTGAACTGTTGAGAAGCCATTAGTAGAAACTGTAAACTACCTTTGTGGCTTGTGGGGATACAGGGTTAGTAGTTGGATAAAGGTACCTGGCTCAGTGTTTTCCTGTGGACCATCCATGTATCCCATAAACCTGTGTTCTGTGCTCATTTGTATCTGGGTCAATTATGATTTTGGTATTGAATCTTTCATTTCCTTTGGTTTATTCATTTCTGAATTTGTTCAGCTTTGTAATAACTTTCATGTGATTAGATGTTTGTTTCTCTCTGATTTTGCTGATTAGACAATGTTTCCCAAGGTCTAGTGATGCCTGAGACAGATAAGAATGAAGCTTTTCTACCCTTCAGCATTTCATTGCCATTTCGTTCTCCATCTCCTTTGATGTCTCTTCAGGCTGTTAAAGAAAGGTAAATGGGAGCCACAGAGATGGCTCAGCAGCAAAGAGCACTTATTGTTCTTCCAGACAATCCCAGCACTTTCATGGCAGCTAACAACTGTAACTCCAAGATCTGACACCCTTACACAGACATACATGCTGGCAAAACACCAATGTACATAAAATAAAAATAAATAAATTTTAAAAATATAAATGAACCAGTTATGTTATTTAATTCCATTTTTCATTTTGCTTTAGTTGTCATATAACATACTGAGAAGGAAAAGACATTTTAAATGTTAAAAAGAAGATCTCATGTTATTTCTCTGGTAATCTGTTAATATAAACTGCTAATTTCTCTTTTTAACCTTGGTGGAACTGAGTGTTCCTCTTCATTTGTAGCTGAGTATTTAAGTTGAGGATGGGCCCCTACTCCTGCTCCAGACATAGCAAAATCAAATATTTTAGCCTTATCTCTGATATATGATACAGTATGTCCATGTGGAGGTAGAGGGCAGCTTTATGTCATCAATTCTTTTCTTCTCTGCTGTGGACTCTAGAATCTATCTCATCTGTCATGCTTGGTGGCAAGTGCCTTTACCTGCTCAGCCTCTCTCTGTCCCATTAGTCTTTGTGTGTGTGTGTATGTGTGTGAAGATTTGTTTTATTGATGTATGTGAAGTTGTATGAGTTTATGTACACCATGTGTATACAGGTACCTGTGGAAGCTAGACCATGTCACAACCACTGGAACTAGAGGTACAAGTGTTTGTGAGCCTTCATGTGGGTACTGGGAACTGAACCTGGCCAGCTTCTCTAAAAGAGTAGAAACTACCTAGACCTACTGAGATGTCTTGCTGGCCAACTAGGCATTTCTTGATTCTTTCTCACCTAATGGGTTTATTTGAAGGACTTTTTTTCCCCCTTTCTTGAGACATGTCCTTACTATGTAGCTCTAGCCGGCATGGAACTCTGTATGTAGACTGGGCTGGCCTCAGATTGACAAAGATCCACCTGCCTCTGCCTCCTGAGTACTGGGGTTGAAAGCACACCACCACACCTGGAAGAACTGGAGATTTTTTTTAAAAAAAATTATTTACATAAAAATTTATTTACATTTTATGTATGAGTGCTTCACATATATACCTGCATGCTAGAAGAGGGCATCAGATATCAGATTTTATTATAAATGGTTGTGAGCCATCACATGCTTGCTGGGAATTGAACTCCAGACCTCTGGAAGAGCACCCAGTGCTCTTAACTGCTAAGCCATCTCTCCAGCCCCAGAATTGGAGATTTTTGAGAATTCTTTTTAGTTTGTGTATGAAACCAATCTTGACACCAAGAATGAGAGAGAAGATGTATCTTTTGCCCAGCTATTTGCCCAAGTCCTGCTGGCTACCCATTTTTCTTGTAGAAGGGTCTGTTTCTTGTTCTTCAACCAAAGAGTGGCTGACGATCACATGCTTAACTTACCTGAGTTGAAGGAATCATTACATTGAAGAGGCAACTGGATTAGAGAGACTTTCGCTTTATAAACACAATGAATCGTTTTATTGAAGCCTTATGTGAAGTGTAATTGATTAGAGAAATTGTTATGAGTCGTCTGTCTTGTTGTTAAGCTCAAACTGGTTTTGTGGTACTAACAGAAACAGAAATTTCAGAATCCAGATTTTTCACTCTTGACAGTGTTGATATATTTTCATGTTAGGTTTTTGGTGTTTGACTTCCAGTGTTTCTAGCTTTGTACGTAAAACTACTGAGAAGATTGGCACCCTTCACACAAGCCCTGAACTGAAAGAGACGTTTGAATCCAAGGATGTTGGCCAAGTACATGAAGAGGAAGTGAGTGCAGTTATCTGCCCTCTGAAGGAAGATGCTGAGTAAGCCTTGTGTCTGACTCTGGAATGTTAGGGGAGATGCCAGTGTGAAGAAGTCATAGACTCCTATGGGAGATCCAGGATGTATGACACTGCTCACTCAAGGGTGTTGTGTAGCTCAGAAACTGCAAATTCCACAGTTTACAAAGAATTAACTCTGTTGAGACAGTTTCGGCTTTATATCTCATTCACCTTTCTTCCTCTGTCATCTTTTTATATTTATGGAATGTCAGAGAAGCATTAGATTAAGAGAAGGTGACTAGGAGCCAGGTTCTGTCCTCGCTCTTTGACTAGCTTTTAACTTTAAGTATTAATGCTGTCTGGCCTGTCAGCTCTAGGATATGCTGTTGCTTAATGAGTAAGAACAGAATATTTGAGGAAGATAATAAGAGAATAAAAGACTTTTAGAGATAATGTAACATGTGGCATACTGGCATTTAGTAAGCAGTAGAAGTCTTGGTCTAAGAAAGCTTTGGTTGCCCCTAATGCTTGTGAACAGGGTTATTTCTTTTTCATGCTTTTTTAGGGAGAAAGGAATTCATCAACTTCTTGAAGAAGATGGACTTCAAGAACTCACAGCAGTGACAGCAGAAGCAATGTGAGTGGGAGGGCTTACAGTGAGTGCTGTTAGCTGTTAGCATCAGTAGGGGCCTGATTGGCTAGGTCACAGGGAGCCAGCCTCGTTTGCAACAGTTGCTCAGTAATCAGTCATGTGCTCCAGAGTCTGTGCTGTCTGTCTTGTTGGCTTGTTGGGATAATTGTCACTTAAAGAACTCAAAAACAACATTTACTGCAGATGAGTATGCTTTATTAGTTATCTTGGTCCAAACTGAAATAATCCACTTTTTAAAAACAAATGAGACAGTTTTCACATTCATTCATCTATTTCATACAGGACCAAATTACTGGACCCTCTGGTTTTATTTGAACCCAAGTCACTAAGAACAGTTTTACGAAAGTGGCTTTCACAGTTAGAGAAAACATTTGCCTTGAAGGACTTGGCTGGCATTTCTAGTACCAACAGTCTACCCGTGAAATTGAACCTGGATGTGCACCTTAGTAAATCAGAAGAGAAAGTATTAGATGAAGACAGTGAAGAAGAAAAAAGGAATTCTTGTAGCACTGAAGAAACCGGTGGTCATATAGCCTGTGAATCTGTAAGAAGCCTTAGTGAGCCCTTGGGCGAACTTTTCCGAATATGTTCTCCGTACACCATTGCAAATGGTCTTCAGAAAGACCTGGTGGAATTGACCACACTGTGCTTGGAACTGAATGTGTTGACTTGTGTAGTGGATAGCATAGGTGGACATGTGGATCATGCCCTACAGCAGCTCTCTCCTCAGATCCTGGCTTGTCGTTTCCTAAAGAAGTATTTTTTTCTCCTGAACCTGAAAAGAGCAAAGGAGAGTATCAAGCTAAGTTACGCCAACAGCCCTTGTGTTTGGGACACTTTTGTTGAAGGACTGAAAGGTAATTATCAGGCACCATTACCAAACATAGAGATGTTTTATAATGTGGGGGCTTGACAAAAGATTGAATAGAAAATGTGACCTCAGTTTTCACCAGCCCTCCCTTCTGTTTTCTGTTCATTCCTTTTTTTTTTTTTCTTTTTCTTTTTTGAGACAGAGTTTCTTTGTGTAACAAGTTCCTTGGCTGCCCTGGAACTTGCTTTGTAGATCAGGCTGGCTTGAACTGACAGAGATCTGCCTGCCTGTTTCCTGAATGCTGGGATTAAAAGTGTGCACAACCATGCCCAGCTCTTCACTCTTTTTAAAATATATTTATTTGTTCCAGGACAGAGAGGGCTACACAGAGAAAACCCTGTCTTGAAAAAACCAAACAAATATTTGTATTTTTGTGTATGTCTATGTTCCTCTTTGTCTGTATGTATGTCATGTGCATGCAGGTGCTTGAAGAAGCCAGAGGAGAACATTAGATCTCCTGGAGCAGGAGTTATAGGTGGTTGTGAACCTCCTCTTGTGGGTGGATAGAAACCAAACCCATGTCCTCCCCAAGAGTAGCAAGTGCTTTTAATTACTGATTCATCTCTGCAGCCCCTCCACTCTTATAATTTTTTTATTTGTGTGTATGTGTATATTTATGTATGTATGTATGCATGTGTGTTGTATTAACTTTCTGGCCCAGACTTTCTGGCCCTGGACCAGGGGTTTGACCAGCAAGCAGTCTGGCAGTCACACAGAGACACACAGACACTTACATTAATTTTCTGCTTATTGACCTAGGGCCCAGGCATATAACTTCCTAACTTCTTTTGAACTCAACCCATCTTGTTCAGCCACGAAGCTTGGTACCTTTTCTCAGCAGCATTTCCGCTGCATCTCCTTGCAGCTCCAGTGACTATGCCATCTGTGTCTGGTGTCTTTCCCTGCTCTGAGATGTTCCCGAGTTTTCTTAGCCTAGTAGCTCCACCCACACTTCCTGTCGGCCTTTTGGCTAATTAGCTTTTACTAAACTCATAGGCAGGACAATTATTTAAAATGTAACACATAATCTCACTACATGTGCCTGTATGTATCTGTGGGAATGTATCGTGGCACAGTTTTAGAGATCACTGGACAACTTCGGAGTCAGTTCTCTCTTCCCATCATGTGGGTCCCCAGGATTGAACTCAGGTGTCAGACTTGGAAGCAAGTATCCTTTTTTCTACTGAGTCATTTCAATGGTTCTGTATTCTACTCATTTAAACTTTCTTAGATCTTCAAACATTGACTTATTTTGTTACTCTATTACAAGATTCTTTCTCTCTCTCTCTCTCTCTCTCTCTCTCTCTCTTTTTTTTTTTTTTTTTTTTTTTTTTTTTTTTTTGTGAGACAGGGTTTCTCTGAGTGTGTTGGTTTCTCGAATGAGATCAGACACACACACTACCAGGGTGACATGAGAGTTTATTCAGGAGAGTTGCCAGGCGAGTACAGGGTCAGAGAAGCAGAAGAGAGAAAGGGAGACTTTCCTTTTAAGAGAGCAGGTGGGCACAGACTTATGTAGCCATGCATAGGGGTGTGCCCTCTGTACCCAGCTTATTCTGCCAGCGCTATGTTGGCTTTACCACATACCTGGTAGCTGCTACATACCAGGAATTCTTATCTCACCCAGCACCATGTTGGGTCTACCATGTGGCTGCTACCTGCTTCGAATCCTTACAGTGTGATCTTGGCTGTTTCAGAGCATGCTCTGTAGACCAAGCTCCAGTTTCAAACGCACAGAGAGCCATCCCCCCTACCTCCTAAGTACTGGGATTAAAGGCACCATTAGTGCTCAGGTTTGGTTGCAGCTGACGATAGCTGCTGTCCATCCTTATAGACTTGTATTCACATGTGTTGCTCTTTTCTCTGCTGTGTTTGGCTTTTCCCTTCAGAATTCTGCTTGGGTAAACAGATGTGACATAAGCAAGATACTTCTTTTCAATAATAATATCTGACAGTGTTCCTAACTTAAATTGTATCTTATTCCTTGTTGTGTGATTATGCTCAACCTTGATCCCTAGAAATTGGCAGAAAAGTCTGTGAGTGCTGTGGTGGTTACTTTATCAGTACTGGCTAGGCATGTAGGGTGCAGCTGACGTCAGGGTATCCAGCATGAAGCTTTCTTTGTGTCTCTAGCTCTTTAGGTTTTTAATCTGACACAGTCAAATGGGAAGCAACATGGGGGCAAATGCTTTCTTTTCTTTTCTTTTTTTTTTTTTTTAACTTTATTTATTTATTTGCCTTGGTGTTTGCCTGGAACTGGAACTACAGACAGTTGTTAGCTGCCATGTGGGTGCTGGGAATCGAACCCAGGTCCTCTGGAAGAGCAGACGGTGCTCTTAACCGCTGAGCCATCTCTCCAGCCCCAGATGCTTTCTTTTTTAAGTAGAAGCTGAAAAATGGCTTTTAGACAGGTGTCCTCATCTGATAATATTCCAGTTATAAAGATGTGGTTTTGTTGTTTTGTTTTTAATTAGTTAGGGATCAGAGAGATGTTTCTGAGGAGGAAAAGCACTTGCTGTTCAAGATAGGAAGTGTGAGCTTCCTCTGCTGAACTCATATTAAGATGGAAGGAGAAAACCCTCTCCACAGTTGTCTTCTGACCTCCATATGCACCCCAAACACGTGGCATTTACCTTTCTAAGTCTAGCTTATTTTGCTTAACATGATTTCCAGTTGCTTCCATTTTTACACAGATGCCATGATTTCATTTTACTTTGCCACCATATAAATTCCACCTTTATGTGCACCACATTTTATTTTTTTTATCTATTTCTGTGCTGATGGAATACAGGCCTGTTCATATTCTTAGCTGTTGTGAACACTGCAACCACAACATGGATGAGCCTGTAACTCTGGTGACTTGGGGTGAATACCCCGCAGTGGTGCACCTGGGTCATATGTCAGATCTAGTTTTACCTTTATGAAAAACATCCACATTGATTGTCATAGTGCTGTGCCAGTTTTCACTCCTGCCATAGTGAATGAGCTTTTTTTTCCCCACAGCAAAACAAGCTGATTGTCTGTTTTCTTGATGGAAGAGATTCTTAAACTATTCTTGGTTATATGTCTTAGGACATATACATTACTACTGGGGAAAAATTTTTTTACATTAGAGTCATGCCTATTTTTTTCCTCTTCTTCTTCTTCTTTTTTTTTTTTTTTTTAAAAAAAAACAAAACAAAACAAACAAACAAAAAAAACAGGTCTCTCTACAGAGCCCCAGCTGTTTTGGAACTTACCGTGTAGACCAAACTGGCCTCAAACTCATGAGATTTATCTGCCTCTGCATCCTGAATGTTAGGATGATGCTACCACACCTGGCCTTTTTCTTTTTTAAAACCAGTAAAGGCTTCTAACTAGATTGCCACTGGCTTCATTCACTAAGTTTGTCTGTGAATGATTTGTGGCTGCTCTCTAAAATAATTTCTTCCTTTTTAGGATGAATATTTGCTTGTTGTTGTTTTGTTTTTAAAGGTGAATATTTTTATTTTATTTAAAGATTTATTTATTTTATGTATATGCATGCTCTATCAACTATGCCAAAAGAGGGCATCAGATCTCACTATAGATGGTTGTGAGCCACCATATGGTTTCTGGGAATTGAACTTGGGATCTCTGGAACAGCAGCCAGTGCTCTTTGCCACTGAGCCATCTCTCCAGCCCAAAGGTGAACTATTTTAAAATCAGTTTACTGATTTATATGGGAATACTGGTTCTGTAAAAACTGAGCAGTTTGGCATTGATAATAGAGATATGTGACTTGTAATATATATGTATTATGGTACACAGCTATAAACCCTATAAACTTATTTTTTTCAGACATAATAGTGACCTATATAGTCACTTAAAATTTTCCTCTGGAAAATTTTAGTACATGAGTCTGAAGAGGAGGCTTAGAAGCTAAGTTCTGGTACTTCCTGCTCTTGCAGAGGACTGAGTCTAATTCCTAGCATCTATGGCAGATGGCTTACAATTCCAGGTCTCTTCTGACCTCTAGGTACTCCAGCGCACACGTACACAAAAATAAAAATTCTAATGAGTTTTATTTGCCAATTTGACTTTATGGTCTTGAAAAGTTGAGATTATATCCTGGAAAGTTTTATTTTTGCATCATGCAATGCTCAAAAAATATTGGGGCTTTACTCTATTGGATGACTGTAGGGTATGATAAAGACGGTTGAATGTATTTGTTCAAGAATATTTGCAGTAAAGAGATGAAGAGAAAAGCTGTTTTGTTTCTTTTCAGAAATGGCAAGTTCTAATCTTGCATATGTAGAGATGGAAAGAGGAGACCTGTCCACAGGGTTACAGTTACTGGATGGCTCAGTCTCTTCAGATAGCCCCTTGCTGATTGCATTTGCTTCCCGGTAGGTTGTCCTGTATGTTGTTTGTGGGAATCTAAACATCTTTAATGTTTATATGACTTAGTATCTAAAATTTGACTCTTTGTATATTGTGCAGCTTCTTATTAGAATACTTATTTTTATTTCTATTGAGGCCATGGTATAGCCAGATCATACCATGGCATTGAAGTTGGAGACTGATGTGCTCTGTTTTCAAATGCAGGTTGTATGATAGATTTGGGGAGTCTGCCCTTCGAGCCTTCATCAAGTTTTATCCATCCATCTCCCCTTCGGACATTGCACAGCTTTGCCATCATCATCCTGCTCAGTTTTTGGCCTATCTAGACAGTCTGGTGAAATCAAGGCCTGAAGATCAGTGGTGAGAAGGCCTGTGTAGTCTCTAGTTTAGGTGGAGTGCTGTTTCTGTTGTATCAACAGTTGTCACATTTTCACTGCCAGCCATTAGAAGGTTGAGGCACCTACTGTGGAAGATGAGGATTTGTAACCCTCCACCCCCATCATGTACTTTATTCCCCCTGCATAGCAAACACCACAGGTGCAAACATTCCACACTTCACCTCCACTCTGAGAGAGTCTCAGTTTCTCAGTATAAAATTAAGTCCTTTATGCTGAAGAGATGGCTAAGCCATTAGGAGCACTTATTGCTCTTGCAGGGGACCAAGGTTTCATTCCCAGCATTCATATGACAACTCACAATGGTCTGTAACTCTAGTTATGGAGAACTGAGTAGCCTCTGAGGATACTACATACACATGCTGTATATATATGCAGGTAACACACAATTTAAAATAAAAATAATCTTCAAAAGGACAATAAATTCCTGACTCAGCGGGGCTTCAGCCAAAGCAGACAAAGGGATTTTCCTTCCCCCAACAGTGAGTGCTTTTCCTTATAGTAGCCCAGCTGTGGGGAGTGGGTCTCTGGGCCATCATTTGTCCTCTCCAGGACAGTAAGCTCTTGTCTAGTTGTAAGACTGGAAGCCTTTTCCTTTCCCTTTGTTTGCACAGGGCCTCCCCTCTCCTTCCCCACTCTCTCCTCCTCCTTTCCCTACCTCCCTCTGGCTTTTTCCTAATCACCTTACAGCTTGGTTACTCAGTAGACTGATACTCTCACTAGCATTTCTAGCCCTTTGTATTAGAGGAACTTTGAAGTTATCCTTTATCATTTTCTTTACATGTACAAACTTTGTTTTCTCTCATGAAGATTATTGGTTTTTCTCCCCATCTTGCTTTCAGGCCATCCTTCCTTGAGTTCCTTCTACAACCAGAATCTTTAAGACTTGACTGGCTGCTTTTGGCAGTGTCCCATGATGCTCCACCAGTCACAAGTACAGTAGATGATGAAGGACATCCCAGGTAACCAGTCCTCCTCTGTGAACCCTCCCTCAAAGTGGAACTGATATTTTCCAGTATGACATTTGGGTTCCCTTTAGGAACAGCAGTAGAAAACTTAGCTAAGGACTGGGAGTAACGAGGTTATGTATCCATACACATCTTAGTGCTTCTGAACACTGTCACAGAGGTTACAGACCCTGTAAGAATCTCACAGTTCCTTTCAGAAAAATTCACATTTATGTAAAAATTTGCAGGTAACTTTAAAGAATTAAACTAGCCTCTGTGCAGCTGTTTTGGAGATCCACAGTGAACCCTGGATTAGTCTGTTTTGTGTGTGTGTGTGTGTGTTTGTAAAGAAACGCACTTCTCTCTCTCTTGTGTCTGTGTGTGTGTGTGTTTTCTTTCAAAAGACATGTCAATTAATTTGTAAATGTACTCTGAGGATTTGAAGAAAATAGAGTCTGCAAAAAAATAAACACCAGTGCATGACTCAGATACATTCTCCTGTAGCAGGATCCTTTTGAAAGCACTGCCTTTTGCCAAGTGCCATTTTACTTGACTTACTCCTCAGCAAAACCCTAGGAAGATAGCAGTGGTTGTTGGGGATAGAACCAAGGAATTAGGGTTAAATGTGATTAAACCAGTGTTAGGTAGTCCTGCATACTGTTCTGGGCAGGTACTCTAGCACTGACTAACACCCCAGGCCCTCTTTCTCTTTTGTTGTTGTTGTCTCATTTTCAGATAAACAAGTTTATAAGAAAAGTAGTTATTTTTATTTTTTTAAAGAGCAAAATAGAAATATTTGGAAACTATAAGAATGAAGTATATAGTATTTCAACTGTAGCCTTACCTATTAGATGACTACAAAGTACTTTCTAGAGTTTATTTCCTATCTAATTGGCTATACTTTTTTATTTCGCAGGCCCCATTCACACTTGCTTTCCTGGGGTTATAGTCAGTTGATCCTTCTTCTGATTAAACTTCCTGCAGACTTTACAACCAAAGAGAAAATGACTGACATCTGTAGGTCCTATGGGTAAGTGAGAATGTTTACAGATGCTGGTCTGGAGATTGGAATCCACAAATAACCCTCTAGCTAAGGTTCTTCATTGGTGTGTTTTATTATGCAAGATTTCAGTTTGATACTGAAACATAAATGTACCTTTTTTAATGCTAAAATATTTACTTTCTGTGTATGGCTATTTTGTCTGCATAAATGAATGTCTGTGCACCATTGAGGCCAGAAGAGGGCATCAGGACTTGGTGGGACTGGAGTTAGAGACTGTTGTGAGCCACCGTGTGGGTGCTAAGCATGAAATCCAGGTCCTCTGCAAGAGCAGCCAAGGATCTAACTAACGCTTGAGCCATCTCTCAACCCCTATGTCTTAAGTGATAGTAACCATTATCTTTCTTTGAAATTTTATTCCTGTACTGTAAGGAGAGAATGGTCCTTGTGAGTTCTTTGTATTCCTTCTGCCCAGTTACCGGAGCCAGTTCTCAGACTGTTACATATTATTTCCACACCAGTTACAATAGATAAAAGATTTCCAAAAGGGGAGATCAGAATAGGTCTCCTGGTGAAGGGCTCAGGAGGAAGGGAGATTGGGAGTCAGCTCTGAAGGCTGTGGAGTGGGTGGATAAAAAACTGACAGGGCTGCTGTCTGGCGAGCTTGGCTTCTGTTCCACCTGAAGCAGTATCTGTTAGAGGGATCTTTGTCTTTCTTTTCCCTTAGCGGGAATTCATGCAATGGCAACTGTGTGGTGCTTATTTATTCATTGATAATGAGGGATGAGACTGACCAGGTGGCAGGTAGTAAGATCATCAGATACTCTTGGACTTAAATAATAAATAGTAGTTGATATTTAGTTTAATTTTGGGGAATGGGCAGGTGCATACTATGTCATCTTTATAGAGGTCATTGTTGGTTTCGCACGTGAGAAGAGACACACTCGCACTACCAAGGCCACACGAGGGTTTATTTAAGAGAGTTCCCAGGCTGGTACAGAAGCAGAGAAGCAGGACAGGAGAGAGCTACCATAACATGATGTCTCTTTTTAAGAGAAGGGGCGTGCCTCCGTGTGAGGTGCATCCCACCTGAGCCTTGTTGGTTCAACCACATGAAGTGCCAGGAATGCTTAAAGTCAGAGAACAGCCTTCTAGAGTTGGTTCTCTTTTTCTGCCATATGGGTCCCAGGGATAGAACTCAGGTTGTCAAGGTTGGCAGCAAGTACCTTAACCTGCAGAAACATCTCTGCCACCCTTTTAGATTGTCTGGAGATTATTTCTAGTGTCACTCATTAGAAAGGAAACTGTAGGAAGAGTTGTGTGAATTATTACAGGATGAGGGTTGGTGACTAGGGAGTATACAAAGGAGGAATTCCATGCACTGAGATTTGCAGACACATTCTGTTTTTGTATTGAATGGTAAAACTTAAAAAGTAGGGGCTAGCAATATGGTTCAAGGGTAAAGAGCACTGGCTATTCTTCCAGAAGATTCAGGTTTGATTCTCAGCACAACTGTATGCAACTCTAATTCCAGTGGATCTGACTTCTAGCTTCCCCCAGGCACATGTGTGCATGTGCTACATATGTATGCATGCAGGCAGAGCAGCTATATACATAAGGAAAATAAAATTAAAAACCAAAACTACCTGCAAATTACAAAAAGCTTTGTTTCGTAAGTACATTAGATCAAAGCTATTGAGTAGAAGTTTGTGTAATAATGGAAATATTCTGTAGTAGCATGAATTTGAGTTGTAAGTAAAGAAGACTCTGATCCAAATATTGGGGGAAGGCTGAAATATCAGAAAGAGGAAGCACTATAGTCAATTTTCACCCAGCTGTCTTACAACTTTTTAGTCTTACTCTTGGTCACTTCTGCTAGTCTAGTTGCTTTTGTTTTTGCTGGGTTTCTTTTTATTATTATTATTATTATTATTATGAACAAAGAAGTCACACTTTCTATCCTTGTATATCCTTATTCAAGGTCCCTTTGCTGGGTTTCTATAGCTCTTTTATATTCTATCTAACAAATATCCACAATATTCTACTGCCCTTTCCCCTAGCTACTAGCTGCATGTAATCACCAATTTTTAAATACAAAATTAACTTTTGGAGACTAGAGAAATGGTTCAGTGATTAAGGACACTTGCTGCTCTTGCAAAGGATCTAGGTTTAATTCTAGCATCTACATGGAGGTTCACAACTGGTGTAATCCTAGTTCCAGGGGATCTGATGCCCTCTTCTGGCCTTTGGGGATACTAGGTTTGTACATTATGCACAAACATATATATATAATAGAGACAAACATTTATACACATAATAGAAAAATGAATCTTGGGCTGGGCAGTGGTGATGCATGCCTTTAATCCCAGCACTTCAAAAGCAGAGGCAGGCAGATCTCAGTGAGTTAGAGGCCAGCCTGGTCTACAAAAGTGAGTTCCAGGACACTCAGGGCTACACAGAGAAACCGTATCTCAAAAAGCAAAACAGGGCTGGAGTGATGGCTCAGCAGTTAAGAGCACTGACTTTTCTTCCAGAGGACCTGAGTTCGATTCCCAGCATCCACATGGCAGCTAACAACTGTCTGTAATTCCAAGATCTGACACCCTTACACAGTTATACATGCAGACAAAACACCAATTCACATAAAATAAATATATTTTTTAAAAAAGCAAAGCAATACATATATACATGCATATATATATATATATATATATATATATATATATATATATATATATATATATATACATACATGTAAGTAAACCTTGGGACTGGGAAGATGGCTCAGGGCTTGATATTACTTTCTAGAAGACCCAGGTTCAATTCTCAGCACTCACATGGCAGCTCACAACTGTGTATAACTCTAGTTCCAGGGGATCTAGTACTGACTTCTGGCCTTTGGCAACAGGCACACATGTGATACACAGACATACATGTAGGCAAAATATTCATACATATAAAGCATTTTTAAGTTTTTTAAAATAGATAAATCTTTAAAAATAGGCTTAACAGCCAGGTAGTAACTGCACACTTTTAATCTCAGCACAAGGGAGGAAGAGTCAGGCAGATCTCTGAGTTCCAGGCCAGCCTAGTCTACAGAGAGAGTTTTAGGACAGCCAAGACTAAACAGAGAAACTCTGTCTCAAAAAAACCAAACCAGGGGGCTGGAGAGATGGCTCAGCGGTTAAGGGCACTGTCTGCTCTTCCAGAGGACCCGGGTTCGATTCCCAGCACCCACGTGGCAGCTAACAACTGTCTGTAGTTCCAGTTCCAGGCAAACACCAAGGCAAATAAATAAGTAAATAAATAAAGTTTAAAAAAAAAAAAAAACCAAATTAAAAAAACGAAAACAGAAAACAAATAAGCAAACAAACAAAAAGATTATCTTAACAACAGCAAATTAACTGTGAGTTTTAATTTTTATTTACTTTTACCTTAAACTTGCTGACCACATGTGGCTCATGGACAGTGCAGATCATAGACACTCACTGCACTTATTATCAACTTTGTTCCATTTAAGTTTCTGGCCTGGATATCTCACACTCTGTCTAGAGCTGGAGAGACGAAGGGAGGCCTTCATCAACATTGTGTACCTGAATGACATAAGCCTGATGGAAGGGGACAACGGTACGTAAATCCCAGCTCTCGCTCCTCATTGTGGTGTTCTGGAAGTCTCTCATTTGAACATTTTAGTGGTTGTCTACATAATTCTAGACAGCAGTTAAAATGGTGGGAACTTTGCCTAGTCTTTAGTACATTGTGACATCTTTTCTGTCTAACAACTAACTGCTTACTGTCTTAAGCTCTATACTCCATGTTTTCATATGCTGTTGTAAATGAGATGACTCTTGAGATAGACAGTCTCATAACTAGATATCTGGTTTTCATTCTTACCCACTTTAAAGCTCTTTCTGTTTCAGCAGCCAGAATGAGTCTTAAAAAAAAAAAAAAAATAGAAAAAGAGGGCTGGCAAGATGGCTAAGCAGGGAAGAGCACTTGATGTTCTTGCAGGAGACCAGAGTTTGCATCCACCATGTTGGGTGGGTCATACTTGCCTATAATCCTAGTTCCAGGGACTTTAACAACTCTTTCTGGCTTCTATGGACACCCAAACAAATGTGCCCATGTGTGTATTCACGTGTGGGCATGTGCGTGAAAACACACAAATAAAGTAGTAAATTAAACCTTAAAAATATCTCATCAATGTAAGTCCTCCCTGAAAGCCCTTGCACTGGACTCATATACAGTTTATACTGTTAAGTGTTCCCGTGGGCCTGACCTATCATCTCATCTTTACTATGCACTCTACTATACTGGTGGCTTTTAAGACATTTCCTGAACTCAGCTGGTTCTTTGCTGTGTCGTGTCATCTTCCTTGTTTCCTGCATCAGAAATGCAGTCCTCTCCCTTTCCTGCTTGCTCCTGCTCAGGTTTGGATGTCATGCCAGCTGCATGCATGTGCCCTCCTGCCTGTCTCATTCTTTAGCTTTTGCTCTGATGTTACTTTTACATTAGAAGCTTTCTCAGATCCTCTGAACCACGCCTGCATTCTGTAGTTCCTTATTCTTTTCCTTCATATATCTAACATGGTTTGTAAGTAGTAATTTTTATCTATTTAAAGCCTTTACTAACCTGATTGCTGCAGAAGTGTGGAGGTTGTGTCTGTTTTGTTCCTTGTTGCATATCCAGGAAGTTTGAGGATGACTTTAATTCTCTGTGTTCAGAAGGTTTGTGCTGAAGTGAAGAGACTGTTCTTGAGTGTGTTTGTTTTGCTGTTAGGTGTTCTTATAGTGTTTATAGTTCTCACACTTAATGTTTGGAGCCTGTGTGCTCTGTGTTTCTGTGTGCAGGGTGGATCCCTGAGACCTTAGAGGAATGGAAGCTTCTCCTACATCTACTACAGAACAAGAGCACAAGACCAGCTCCTCAGGAGTCACTAAATGGGAGCCTCAGTGATGGGCCTGCCCCCATCAATGTGGAGAATGTGGCACTCTTATTAGCTAAGGCCATGGGCCCAGATCGGGCCTGGTCACTGCTACAGGAATGTGGTCTGGCCCTTGACTTGTCAGCAAAGTTTACTAGAACCTGTGACATCCTGAGGATTGCTGAGAGAAGGCAGAGGTAATGCCATCCTGTCATACACTGGCTGTGGTGCCTGAGCATGTAGGTTTGTACAGACTCAGTGGTAGATGGGAGTGCAGAGACCATGTAGTGTCCTCACCTCACTAGCACATGAGGAGATTGAGATGCATCTGCTGATTGTGCTGTAAAGAGGAGGCCAAAGTAAAATTTTACTCATCATCACTATTAAGGTTCTCTTCACGTTAGTGTGGGTGCCTCACTGCCATGCCTCCTCAGGTCTGTAAGAATATTAGTACCAGCCAGGCTGAGAACTCGGGTCTGTGAGCTTGCTGCTTGGGAGGCCAAGGCAGGAGTTCAAAAACCATGAGTTCAAAGACACACGGGAGATTTAGTGAAATCCAGTCTCTAAAGTGAAAAGAAGCTGAGCAATGGCACACACCTGTAATCTCAGCTCTGAGGCGGCTGAGGCAGGAGAATCAGCAGTCAAAGGCCAGCCTGGACTGTATAGCATTAACTACCTACCTTAAAAAAATAATAAAATAAAAAGGAGATCAATGTGAAATTTACTGTCGAGAGCACTAAGTCTTTAGTGTATGCATGTTGCTGTGCAGTCAGCTTCCAGAATATTTTCCTCTGTAAATTGGTGTGCCATAGCTATTAAACAGGGCTTCATTCCCATACCCCTGCAAACCATCATTCTCCTTTCTGTTGAATTTGAGCATCCCAGATGCCTCATCTAAGTAGAATGATAACAGTATAGGTTGAGTATCCCATAGCTAATATACCCAGGAACAGAAGCATCTCAGGCTTCAGATTTTTTTGGACTGGAGAATATTTCCTTAGATTTAAAGGTTTTGGAACTTTGTACTGGAGCTGCTCAACTGGTTTGCATTTTCCTAACAACTAGTGATGCTGAGTGAACATGCTCACCAGCTTTGAAATCATCCTCAGAGAAATGATTGAGTCCATTGCCCATTTGAGAATCAGCTTACTAGTTTAGTTGTGGAATTCCACCATATTCTAAATGTCTAATGCATCTGATGTAGGAGTTGCATTATTTCCTCCCATTCCAGATCGCTTGTTCATTCTGTTGATCCCTTTCTTTTTCCCAATACGAGGCATTGAACTGAGGCCTTGGATATGCCCGGCAGCACTCCAGTTCCCAGCCAACTCCACTGGGTGCAGCCTGTGCCTTTTGATCACAGTCTTTAACGTTTTGCTTTGCTATTAAGAATGAATTAGGACAATTGAATTTGCTTTATTCTTTTAGAGCGCTGATACAAGGCATGCTTGAGAAGTGTGACCGGTTCCTCTGGTCACAGCAAGCCTAGTGGGAGATCTGCCAGGATATGGTATCGTGTAGACCACGCAGAATCCTGCTTCAGAACTTTCAGAGGGCTTTGCCACACACAGAAGGAAGGGTGATGCCCCAAACCATGCCATGAATGGAGCCTGCCATGCCTCTGCAGCTGCTGTGCTACCATCTCCACCTTGGCACTTGGCTCCTGTGCCTCTGTGAGTGAGCAACCTCAGAATTTATCAACCAGAGTCAACTCCTGAAAGAAGTTGGTAGTCGTTCACTGGAACCAGCATGGAAGTGATCAGCGCCATGTGGTTTTCAGTCACACACAGTGGGAAGTGGTAGATCTGTTGGGGACAGATGATGAATTGGAGTTCAGTACTGTTTACACTTGTCTCAGGCCATCTAGAAATTACTGAGTTAGGACCTAGAACAATGATACTGTTCTTGTTGACATATGTAATAAACATTGGAGTTCAATCTAGAGTTTAAATAAAACTACCCATATCTGAGTTGAACTCAATTTAAAGTATTTTTCTAGTATTTATTTGATATTTTCTATTCTAAACCTATATACACTGACTAATTACTAAAAATATATTATCTGTAATTTTTAAAGAGAATTACCCAAAAGAGTCATGCACTTTTACAACCCCCCAACCCCCCAAATATGGTCTTTCTTTGTAACCCCCAGCTAGCCTGGAACTTGTGCAGTCTGCCTGCCTCTGCCTTCTGAGTGTTAGGATTAAAGGTGTGTACCACTACCCACACAGAGACATACACACTTTCAAATATTATTTTTAAAGAGCCATAGTAAGAAAAGTTAAGCATTAATGTAAATTATAACAAATGATTGTATTATTTAAGCCATGTAACTAAATTGTCATTTATGAGGCTTTACTTTATGTTATGTTAGTAATAAATGATGAAGGTTTTGTTTGAACAGAACTTGGAGATGAGATTTATTTCTGAGCAGTTTTCAGGAATGTATTGGGTGGACTGGTTGGTGTTAGACACACTGAATGAGCGACCTCTTTCTTTTTCCCCCATTTATCCTGAGCCACAGAGTCACACAGTCTGTCATACCCATGACCTTGGATATGATCTGGCCTGGTAGACTGAATTGGTTGTCAAGAAACAAGGCTCCATGGAGTTGCTTAGAATCTTGTGAAGTATGGCTGCCTTCCTCACTGGCAGCTCCCGAGGTTTGGGTATGTTGGCTGAGGCTGTGGTGAGGTAATGGGAGAGAGCCCTCCCTTGACTTTCAGCTTCGGTCACTGAACAGTGGTTAAAGTAGAACCCAGTGCACATCTCAGGGCAAGCTGACACAGGGCCTGACATGGCTGCCATCCAGTCTTCATCTCCTTGTCTAGGGCAAGTTACTACAATCCTTATTTCCCAAATAGTATTCCTGGTCTACATCACCTGAATTTATCTTCCAAGGGAAAGAGAAAATAAAATCCTCTTAAGCCAAACACTGACATTGGAACAATCTGAGCATAAGACAGCGTCTTCACATCTGTCCTTTGCTGGTACGTTCCAGACCCACTCCTTTGACATTGCCTCACTTTCATTTGTGTCTGGATGTGACTGCTGACGACTGTGGAATGACAGAGCAGCCAAGAGCTGTCCATGAGCCTGGCTGCTTGGGCCTGGATAAGTTCCCCAACTACGACCTTGGAGAGGTACTTTTTTTTTTTTTTTTCATTTTTTTTTTATCATCCAAACTTTGAAACAAGGAAAAATGAAAGCTTTTCACAGAGGTATCACCCATCATAATTCATGGTAGTTCCCTTTTGCCTTTCTAATCAAGTGTTGGCTTTTTATTTCACATGGGTGCATGTTGCTCTGTAGAGCACTTCAAAATGAGTTGCAGGCAGCAGTGCACTCCTTCCAGAATACTTAGGACCTTCTGCTTGGTATGTGGTATGGACCATTTGTGAGGCTCATTCCTGAAGCTGACTGTACCTACCACCTCTTACCCACACTTATTCTTGGCCCTTTTCTTCCAGGGCACTCTGAAGTGAACTAGGAATGCTGGACATATTTTCTTGTTACCTCCATAAACACTGAAAAATAATCTTCAAGGAACAAAGACAAAAACAATAGTAGTTAACACTAAAACCTCTTGAAAAAAAATTTTAAGTATTTTTTTTTTTTACTTAAAAGTTTTTTTTTTTTAACATACAAACCACTGTTCTTCCTCCCTCCCCACTTCCCAGTCACTTCCCCAGCTTCTGCCCACCCCACCCTCCTGTCCACTCCTCAGAGAGGGCAAGGACCCCCGGGGGAATCAATAATCAATATAGTCTGGCATATCAAGTTGAGGCAGGAACAAGCCCCTCCCCCTAGGATCAAAGTTGAACAAGGAATCCTGTAGAGAATGGGCTCCAAAACCTAGTTCATGCTGGTAGGCACAAGTCAACCACTCCTCTTCCAAGGCCAGAGGATACTAATGGAATGATGTTTCAGATCTATGGTTTTAGAGACTGAGTTGGAATCATGGGAAAAAGGCCTTTTGGACCTCACAGTGCAAGTGGTTGATGCATAAATCTAATTAATCTTATCAATAAAAATCAGGAGTCAGATATCAAGGTAAAAGCATGAAAGATCAGAGAAACAGGAGCAGCCATGTCACTTCCTAAATCTACAGTTCCTAAGTCCAAAAGGGCCTGATTGTCTCCCCGCCCACCCCACCTTATCACTTCCTGTCTCCTCTCTGTACAGATTTCCCTATTTCTGTGGTTCACTGTTGATTAGCTTCACCCTCTGACTCCAAGCAAGCTTTATTTGTTAGGCCGTAACAAAATATCACACATTTTCCCCTTTTTGTCTAAATAAAAATGAAGGTTTGAAATATATACAATAAGTACAATAACGATATACAAATATAAACAGGTAATAATTACATTAACAATGTCTAGTTTGAAAAATTTGGAGAAAGTACTCTATTATTTATCCTATCTTGGTGAGTCCAAAGTCTTCTACCTAGTTCACTTTCTATCCTAACTTGCATTACCTACTCAAAACTTTTTATATCTCTCAGCCATATACACTTTATACCTCTTGTGAGCTTCTTTTTGGAATTTGATAGCCTGGAAATCTATAACTGTCTAGACTTAAACTGCATCAGAGACATGAGAAGGATATAGTATTACCTGAATAAGCAGGAAGTGCAGGGAAAACAACTTCAAAATTAAGAAGTGATAGAAACAACCGTGTTTCTGGACAGTCACCCAAGATTCCTCTGTAACACTGGGGCGTTCACCTTCAGCCTACAGCCCTAGAATATCTGACAGACTTTTCTGTGAAGCAGGATCTTTGAAGAACTGTCCCACCTTGTCTTGACAAAGTTTAGTAGTCACTTCCTTTTGAATCCTGCTTGTCCAGTTTGGACAGCACACTGTCAGCAGTCAAGGTAAGGGCACTTTCTTGCTCAGTGGCTAACTTTTGCCACAAAGAAAGTAAACTCCATGTGAGTATTTTCAGTCATTTTTGCTGAAGTAAATTTGTGCTGCCAGGAGCAGAAATGTCTCATTGTCATAAAAAAGAGCCTTATGTTATTAAAACATCTTAAATGCCATATTCTGTAGGTTTCTGAAGTATTTGAAGAACACTTGTTAATTTAAAATATATCTGTTTTACCTTGAAAACATACCTAACATTACTACAAGTTTGATAAACGGAGACTGTCTACTCACCTGCATTTCTTTATTATCCTAAATAGATTATAATAATAACTTTGGACTAGAAAATTACATTTATGTTAAATGAGCTGTATAGGTACAAAATCTTGAACAAGAGTAGAAATATATGTACAGTGTGTTCTAACAAAAATAGTCTTAAATATATATCAATATACAAAAATCCATATCGATATAAAATATTTAAGGCTAGTACTTGTCTTTTTGGTTGAAAAGTAGATTTAATAATCTACCATTTTATTCTATATCTCCCCTTTCTCTTTTTAGAATGAGGCCCCTGAATCTAATTTTATTGTTCAGCTTTTTTCTGGTCATTACCAGTAACAATTTGTAACCAACTCCCTCCCCCAAATGATGACAAATATTCTTAACCCACTGAACAACCAAAAACTGCCTACTCACCTCTTGGGAATGTGGGTGTTGTGTCCTTAAATTTACTTTCTGTTGTCTTGGGGGAGTAATGGGATCTTTAAGGAATCCTGAAAAAAGTTGGGATAATTGTGAAGTTCTGAGAGAGCTAGCTAGCTGTATCATTGATTGTAAGTGTCTGTGTGATGGGAAAGTGCAGGGCTTGTCTCAGGTCCTGGCTCTAGTAGTCTGTGAGGCTGAACTATCTCAACTAGCCACCTTTAAATTGTCTTGAGCAGTTTGTAGTCCAAAGCCAATCTTTAGGTTGTATTTGTTAGCTTAGTAGCCTTACCATAATCCAGGTAGAATTGTTACTGTGGGATCATATTCTTCTTTTGGAGACTTCAAAGGTTGCTGTTAGACATGGTCATGAGTCACTGCAGAAAAATTAAACATTTAAATGTAACGTGCAGCAGATCTCAAAGAGGTTAAAGGACCATAATTTGTTATGTACATCCAGAGTACAAAAACTTAATTCCTAGTTACCTAATAGAGACTCAGACTCCAATTGATGTACATGAAGCTAAATGAAGCCTTTTTTTAGAACCAGTACTTTATTTGACCATTAATATTATAACAAAAGTTTAAGATATATATTTATTTTACAAATTTTGCTATAATAAATATTGTTAGTCTTTAAAGCCATGCCCTCCTCTGAGCTTTGATATCAAGCTCCATTTAAGGAAAGATTCCCGCCTCTGAATCTCTCTCTTTATTTCTCTTGGGAGCTCTCTTCTCTTCTTTTCTCGTCTCTCTCTCTCTCTCTCTCTCTCTCTCTCTCTCTCTCTCTCTCTCTTCTCCTCCTCTCCTTTCTTCTCTCTTTCTTTCCCCTCCCCCCTTCTCTGCAATCATAACCTCTATTAAACGTAACCATGTACATACAAATATACTTTAGGAAAAGTTTTAAAGAGTCAAATCAAAAGATTATGAGATTAGTAGCAATAAAAGTCCCTTAATTTTTGTTTTCCTTTTGTCCTATCTATTTCAGGCAGCTCTTCTGACTAAGAGATTTTGTATTTTTCTTTGAACAAGGATGCTTTTGTTTAGAGAAGGAGAGAGCCATGCTCCAACTTCAAAACCAGCTTTAATTTTTAATTTAACTAGGACTACAAAAGACCATTTGCCTTTTATGTCTGTAGAGAAAAGCAGAAATGAACATTTAGGAATATTTATGAAATTTTATCCTGTTGGAAATGTGATATATCAATAGGCCAATTTATTCTTTTTCTTGGAACAATTTCTCTGGATGATTCATCTTTTTTCCTTAGATGTCTCATCCAGTAGTCTCCAGATTCCCTAGCTGGATGCCTTCCCCAACTCTAACTTAGGGGAGTTTTCCTTTTGGCAAATTATATCTGATCAAATGAAAAGCATTTTTTAGTTGTATAAGTTTGCTTATATTGATTAGTCACACTGTTAGATGAACTATGACCTAATCAAAGGTTTCTCTTGTTCAGATCTAATCTCTTTATAATATTTGCTTTATGGTTTCTCCTGAAATTTTTGTTTTATCTTCTAAAGCTGTTCTATCATCCAGAGCAGTATTATTATTATTCTTTTTAACAATAGGCATTAGGTTCTTTAATTACTCTGTGGAGGAGTTTCCCCTAGGGTGACAGGGAATGACTGCACCAGATTTGACATGGAGGCCTGTGAGAGGCCCTCCAAGGTATTTCCTGATGGCAAAGGGTTACCCTGGTTGTCCTTTGTTGATCTGAATTCATTGGTTCAATGTCTGCCTTTGCCACATCTTCTGCATACCCCAGAAGGCAAGGTCATCTTTCTGTGTGGATTAGAAGAAACTATGTTTCTAGGAATGCCCTGTTAATAATCCCTTTTTAGGGAACCTTGTTTACCACAATTAAAACATTTGAAATTTTGATTTTTCTTCAATCCTCTGGAAATCGCCTCTTCTATTCAAGCATCATCATGTTCATGAGATTTAATATTTATTTATCTTTGGTCCATTCCTCTATTGATGCTGATCTTGCCTTTAAAGGTTTAATTGCCATTTTGCATTGCAAATTAGTATTTTCAAAAGCCAAAGATTCAACTTGTCTAGCTTCTAAATTTTGTATCATTTTATTTACAAAGCTAAAGCCAATCTTTGTAAAAATAAAATAATTTCATTACTAGTGGATAATGGATTTAACATCTGCTTCATAAAAGGTGAATGCATACCATATGAGGCTATCACTTCCTTAAATCTACTCAAAACTAACATTTCCACAGGAATCCAGTCAGCTCTTGTACAGTCTTGGGGGTAACTGTCATTTGGCAGTTGTTCCCTTAAGGAGACTGGATAAATTAAAGTTGGTTGTTTGAAAACCTTGGGCTGTTCCCCTTTGATTTTATAATCTACTGGTGAGGTAGGTTCTCCTTGAAATTTCTCCATTTTCGTTGTCTGAATATATCTATTATCTGTTTTAGTACATTTTTCTAAGGCTTGTAACTTATTGGTCAAAATGGCAATATTCTCTCTCTTTTTCTAAGACCTGTATTTTGGCACTGATATCAATCAACATTTTTAGGGATAAAACAAGTAATTATCAAACTGATAATGTTTATAAATGACGTCACATTAATGCTGAGAGATGCAGTTGTGGGTTTTGTGAATTTGTGCCCAAAAATTGGACAGCAGATGATTCGTGAATCTAATTAATCTTATCGATAAGAACCAGGAGTCAGATATTGGGATAAAAACCTGACCAATCATTGAGGTGGGAGAGTTCCTGCAGAGCTGCATCTGGTTGATTCTGGAGTGCTAGCACCTAGCTTTGATCTGCCTTTTGGGACTGCTACCTTCTATCTCCAGTACCTTCTGTTTGAAGTCTTATCTGAGAGTTTCTTAGGGGATCAAAGCCTATGAAAACTTGGTTTAAGGAGAACTGTGGTATTCCTTTACTGAGAATTTGCACTTGGCATTGCCCCTTTGCAAGGTTTAGATAAGAGATTTTGGTATATGGAATTGATTTGCTAAAGGTGTGAATTATATAACAATAAAAGGGCCCTTTGCTAAGCTACAATGGTTCAGTCTGGAGAGACAGATCCTTCTGCAGCTGGAACATCTTGGTGTTGATGGTATGTCTGTCACTACAGACACAGATTTCCCTGGACTCAATGTAAGTCAAGCAGAGGTATGGTATCTAGCTTTTTGAACTTGACACACATTAATGTCATTGGAGAAGAGGGAGCCTCAATTAAGAAAATGCTTCTATAAGATCTGGCTGTTGGCATTTTCTTAGTGACTGATGGGGGAGGGCCCAGCCCATGGTGGGT
The DNA here is from genome assembly GCA_004025045.1 of Sigmodon hispidus. Classification (NCBI taxonomy): domain Eukaryota; kingdom Metazoa; phylum Chordata; class Mammalia; order Rodentia; family Cricetidae; genus Sigmodon; species Sigmodon hispidus. The sequence continues at coordinate 89,641 of PVIH01002691.1, forward strand.
GGTGCCATCCCTGGATGATAGTCCTGTGTTCTATCAGGCTGAGAAAGCCATGAGGAGCAAACCAGTAAGCAGCTCCCTCCATGGCCTCTCATCAGCTCCTCCAGGTCCCCCTCTCTCCTGTTTGGGTTTCTGTCCTGACTTCCTTCAGTGATGTAGAAGTGTAAGCCAAATAAACCCTTTCTTCTCCAAGTTAATTTGGTTATAGTGTTTCTCACAGAAACAGTGACCCTAAGAAAAGAGGAAACTACGTGGAGATAGCTGCAGGGCAAGCAGGTGTGGTGATTTGTTACAAATTTAATACAACCTGTCAAGAGACAGCACACAGTCAAATCCAAGGCAGACAGCTCAGGGATTTCTTGATCCTTGAGTACAAGGACAAACAGCTGGGATTCAATAGCATACACCTTAATCGCACCACAGGATAGCCAAGGGAATGGTGACCTACCGCCTTAATCACATACCTCCAGAGACAGAACTTTCTGTTTCTGTGAGTTCCAGGCTAGGTACAAAATAGAGTAGCTCACACCTTTAATCCTAACCTGGTTGGGATACAGCTGATCCCAGATATTACAGGCAGAGGCAGAATGAACCTGGAGTGAGGCTGAGGAAGTTGCAAGATAGCTGGGTGAGATTTGGCTGTGGTGTTTCCTCTCTCTGATATTTCAGCCTTTCCCTGATATTTGGCTCTGAGTCTCTTTCTTTACAACCAAAATTCATGTTACAAGCAGGGACCAGTTCTCCTGTGGTTGCGTGCCTGGTCCCCAGAGACAGGGAACACTGAGAACTAGGGATGGGGACAGGTGAGTGGACGTGGCTGACAGGGAGTAAAGGACTGGGCATAGAAAGGTCTGAAAATGACAGCACACACCCACAACACAGAGGCCCCCAGAAGGGCCATGCCAGATTCTGGGAGAGCGGCATCTGCCCCCATGGGACCCCAGAAATGTTTTTCAATGACAGACATCAGACTCAGCTCCACTTCTGTGTCAGTGTTTATTACCTTTGTAATGTGATGTGGGGAGGAAAGCTGGGAATGCAGAGTTAGACTCAAGTGTGGGGCTGTCTTTGTTTATGTCTTTGTTAGAAACAGGGTCTCATTGCATAGCCTTGGCTGGTCTAGAACTTGCCGAGGAGATTCATTTGGCTTCAGAATCAGCCTGTCTGCAGGGCTGGAGAGATGGCTCAGTGATTAAGAGCACCGTCTGCTCTTCCTAGAGGACCCAGGTTCGATTCCCAGCACCCACATGGCAGCTAACAGAATCAGCCTGTCTCTGCCTTCAGAGTTCAGGGATTGAAGGCGTGTGCCACCACTCCCTGCTTGTGGGTGTGTTTTGACGGCTCTTTCTGTTCCTGCAGTGCCGTGAGGCTTGTCACAATCCTTGTCTGCTGCTCTTTGTTCATGGAAGTCACTGGTGATGGTTGGTATTCATTCTTCAAGGTAAGAAGTCAGAGTTGATGGGCACATTTAACTGTCCCAGGGACACCCTCTGAGCAGAGCTGCATACCTGTCCTGTGCAGATACACCTTTAAATTGAGTCAGGGCAGGAGTGTGACTTCATGTGGCTTCTTGTTTCTACACTGGTCACTTGGCACCCTCTGAGGGATGTTCAGACACAGTTGACAAGGTCCAGCCTGTATTGCTGATGCTGATCCAGAGGGATCAGGATTTCCAGAGAGTGTGCTGCACAGAGGGAATTCACAGACAGCAAACCCCCAGTCTTAGAGTGTAAGTGAGCACACAGTATGTCTGCAGAGGCACAGGAGCTTAGTAAAGGTGCACACACCTGGAGCAGCACTTCCTACAGAATTCCCATGCTATTCTAGACAAACAGCCGAGACAGGATGTAGAACTCCCGGAAACTCAGCATATTGTCATGATTTCAATACCATGCTTTATTTAATCTACACTGATCACCCCACTACTGAGTGTTCCCCTCAAAATGAAGCCAGACTACAGTCCTCTTCCCTAAGTTGCTTGCTATGGATTTTGTCACCACCATGAGAAAAGTAGTTAACACATTCTTGGGCCATGGTCAAATACATTCTCCATCTCCTCTCACTGCACAAGCTGTCCCTGGATCTTACCCTGGGATGTCATTGTCCCTTGTTAGCTCTCTCATTTTTGAATCCCACCTCTTCTTTGTGTAGAACACAGGCAGATGCATATAATACACATCCCAGAACCCAGCGACTGTCAATCAATCCAACCCAGTCTAATCCAAGTACATTGCCCTGTTTATGATCACTTGGAAGTCCTCCCCAGGGACATACACACTCACCTCCATGGACCATTTCAAAGGATTGTGCTGTCCAACCACAGAAAGGTTGCATTTCTCCACCTCTACAATGAAGCCCCAAGTTCACTTTTTAAGTTTCTTTCCTTTGTAGGGACTTGGGACTTGTGGAGAGCCTATTGGGACAATCTAGAAGCCAACTACCAAAATTCAGACAGATATTTCTGGGCGTGGGGCAACTTTGAGGCCCAACAAAGGGGAACTGGAGGCATCTGGGCTGCTAAAATAATCAGGTAATGGTCCTGCTGCTTCACGGCTCTCTCATTATTCCAGCCTGTGGCCTCTCCTACTGTCTGAGCTTGCAGGGTCTGGGTGGTCTGCAGAGGAAGAAAGTCAGGAAAAGGATGGGGAGTGAGGATGGATCAGAACACAAGGAGAGTGAAACCAAGAAGGGGCCTCCGGGTGTGGAATAGACAAGAGGCTGAGGCGCTTTAACAAGCATCTGACATTTCCTTTGCCCTGTGTCTAAGTTCTTACCTCTCCAGGGTCTTCTGGGTCATTCCTTGGTAGGAGGGGAGGAGGGACCTTGGGGATGGGTTGTCTCACTCAGGGACTCATCTCCTGTCTCCCTTCCTTGTCTTTCAGCACCAGCAGGAAATACTTTCAGGGCCTCCTAAACCGGTTTTATTTTGGAATGAGGGACCATGGACAGGAAAGCCTGGAGTCCACCCGGGAAGCTGAGGAATGGGGCCGAAGTGGCAAAAACCCCAATCATTTCAGACCCCGGGGCCCGCCTGAGAAGTTCTGAGCCTGCCACACAGGCTGCACTCAGGGGACTAGGCTGTGAGCCATACCCCTCTCCCTTGATAGGATGGATGTCACTGGGCTTGGTGTCCACAGGAACCACCACACAGAAGCTAGAGATGCTCAACAAATAGTTTGTGGATAGAATTGGTTGATTTGAATGGGGAGCTCTCAGAAGTTTTTTTCTGGGAAGAATAGCTATGTATCACATGGAGGATAATGAGGAAGAGCTGCCAGAAACCATGCAAATTTACTGCTAAAGCTGAGGTCAGGAAGCCTTTCAAAAAAAAAAAAAAAAAAAAAAAAAGCCATGCCTCTGCTTGCCTCCAGCAAACACATCCATCCCAGAAAATACTGCTACCCAGAAGCTGTCTTTGGCTCTGTTTCCCTTTGGCCTGTAAGAATAGAACCCTTAAATCTGTCACTAGCCCTTCACGATTGTGATAGAATTTCCAACCAGTCTGAGCTGGTCCTAGACAGCTCCAGAGTGACTAGCCCCAGGTGTTCTAGCTTCACAGACTGCTCCAACAAAGCCTGAACTTCCCGGGCCCCAGCTGAAACTACCTTAGCCAGCAGGCCAGCTTTCTTGGTTCCTTAGCAACAAGAAGTAGTCATAGCCAAGATTGTGTTGCCCTTTAACATTACTATCAACAAAAGGGCTCAGGTGTTTGGTCTCAAGCCTGGGTCAAATGGCTAACTGAGGTGCTTCCAGGTTCTCCCAGCATCCCTCAGTCTCTACCTGTTACAGGGTATAGTTGGCATACCTTCCCTTCCCCCAGGCACCCTTCCCTCTAGAATCCAGCTAGTTTGGTTGCCTGGCTCTCTTTTGGTCTACCCTTTACTCTCCTGTCCTTTTGGTCTGTCTTTTTTTTTTTTTTTTTTTTTTTTTTCCCCACTCTTTCCTCACATGGCCTAAATCAGGGTCATGTTCACTATGGACTCTCCCAGATGTTGCTGCCTCTGGCTCTGCTATCATTTTAGCTTTAACAGTTGTGGTGATTTGAATGAAAATGTCCTTCATAGGCCCATAGGGAATGGTACTGTTAGGTGTGGCCTTGTTGGAAAACGTTTGTCACTGGGGGCTTGCTGTGAGGTCTCAGATGCTCAAGCCAGGCCCAGTGTGACATTCTCTTCTTGCTACTTGTGGATCCATCATCTAGATGTAGAACTCTCAGCCCCCTCCAGCACCATGTCTGCCTGCTTGCTGCCATGCTCCCTGCTGTGATGATAATGGACTTAACCTCTGAGCTGTAGGCCAGCCCCAGACAGTGGTTCTCCTTTATAGGAGTTGCCATGGTTATGATGTGCCTTCATCATCAGTAAAAACTCAAACTAAGAAGACAATAAACCTCCTCCTCCACCATACCTAGAAGCAGCCATGTCCTTCCTTTTTACTTTTCATTTTTCATTCACCAATCACACAGCAAATTGACTCAGGGCAGCACTGAGCTGTAGGCCAGCCCCAGACAGTGGTTCTCCTTTATAAGAGTTGCCATGGTTATGATGTGCCTTCACAGCAGTAAAAACTCAAACTAAGAAGACAATAAACCTCCTCCTCCACCATACCTAGAAGCAGCCATGTCCTTCCTTTTTACTTTTCATTTTTCATTCACCAGTCATACAGCAAATTGACTCAGGGCAGCGCTGCCCACTGGTTTCTCAGGTATTCATGTTCAGGTGGCAGGGAGCATTTCTGCCCCCCAACTTTTTACAGTCTTACCTATTTTCCTCTCTCCTTTTTATCACTAGGTTTCTTGAAAAGCTTCTTTGTAACACAGTGCTGAATCCTGCCCATGAGATGGAGCTACAGGGGGTCATACATGCATGGTTGAACTTTCAGTGAAAATAGCCACTTTAGTAGTTGATTTTGCTGTGTAAACTTGATTGTCTACTTTTATATTTATTTACTTACTTACTTATTTATTTATTTATTTTAAAACTTTATTTATTTATTTATTTATTTGCCTTGGTGTTTGCCTGGAACTGGAACTACAGACAGTTGTTAGCTGCCATGTGGGTGCTGGGAATTGAACCCGGGTCCTCTGGAAGAGCAGACGGTGCTCTTAACCGCTGAGCCATCTCTCCAGCCCCCAATAATGGTATTTTCTAAACTTTTTCAGTCTCATGAATAGATATACATCATGGTGTCAAAATATTTATTTTAAAAATCATATAATCTTGCTACTTCATGTAATTTTTTGTAAGTAGTGTTTTAAATTTTATGGTTTTTTTGTAGTTTTATAGAAAATAGGTTTTGGATCTTTGGTTGTAGATTTTAAGTGGCTTTTGTAACTTGGCTGGGATAGAGTATTCATAGATTTGTTTGGTAAGGATGACGTATGTGGTGAACTGTCTAATTTTTGAGTTTTGTTAAATATTTTTAAGATTTTTATTTTATGTCATTTTTGTTGTAATTTGGGGAGAAACAGCACTTGGGAATAAGGCATCACAGGAGTAACCAACTTTTGAAATGTTGAATTTTTGAGGGGCATTATATGCATGTTTTGACTAAATAAGTTATATGGGGGTCTTTTTTAGAAAAATGTAAAGAAAAGATTTATTATTTTTATGATCACTTTGAGGAAGAGAGGAACTTTGTGTATTTATAATGTTTTTTAACATAGGTTTTATAGGAATATCATTAATACAATTTTGGGCTAAGTGTGTGGAAATATTTAATTTTTGAGTAATTTTATTGTGAACTTGGTTAGTTTTGGGGCTGTCAGTGTTTTTGATGTATTTATTGTCAGGGCTGAGAGATCTTATTGACGACTAATTTGAAAGTTTATAGACTGTAATGATCCCTTTATGTAGTTGACATGATCTTTAAGTTTGAATGTATGTTTTACTTTATTAAAAGTGACATGAATTCTTCTTATTTTTAGAATGAAATTTTCTACTTTTTATTAAAATGTATTGGCTTTTTAAGTTATAGAGTTTTTTATCTTTTTTTGTTTAAAGTTTTGGTCTATTAGAAGTTTTATATATATGTTAAAACAGAGAGACTATATAGCTAAGAATGATAAGTGGAGGAGGAAGAACTGTTTTTTTTTATGATAAGCCATAATAAAATAACATTGATATTTTTCTATAATGTTGGAAATTGTCTTTATTTGTAAATATGTATTATTGAAAAATGTGATAAGAACATTAACTATAACAATATAGTATATAAAGAGACTGTTTGAAGAAATGGAGTCAACTATGTGCCAAGACTATAGAATTTTTTGATACTGGAATAACTTGTACACGTATCAATTTTACATGTATAAATTTTATCAAAAATTATTTAGCATGAATGAAAAACTATATCTTTAGCAAGAGATGAAGATGGTGTTTTGTAAGTACAAAGTATTGTCTGATGTGGGAATGTCTTTCTTTTTTTTTTTTAGAACAACTGAATTTTTTAATCCTTCTTTACAGGTTACCTAGACCACTTTTGATTAAGAAAACTGTAGAAAGTTAGTAACTGCCACAAGCGGACACCAGGTGGTGGCACGTGTCAATTTTCCACAGAGTCCTGCTTTGAGGGGTATCTGAATGCACTGCTCGGGGGCTCTGCTCAAACTTGCTGGAATCACTCATGGCAGATTTTAGTCCACAGGTCGCTTTTCCCCATATTTCTTTGTAAACTATTCAGCATTCTTACAGAACTTTTTACGGTCCTTAGAGTATTCTTCAGCTAGGTCAGCCCGGAGTGGGTGCTCAGGCTGAGGGTCGTTCACCAGTGCTATGAGGGACTGGATTACTTGGTTGGTCTTGGTGGCTGGCTTCCAGTTTTCAGCACTAATTACTGGCAGACAAACCTGCCCCTTCTCATCAATGTTAGGGTGGTAGATCTTGGTTTTAAATGTGATCTTGGGAGGTTTGAATGGATACTCTGTTGGAAAGTTTATTTCAATTCTGAAGGCCCCCTTGTCATATGGAGGGTTGTCAGGAACAATAAGCCCTTGCCAAGTCAATAAATTAGCTTCATCAACCTGGATGTTACGGAAGTTTTTCATTCCACATTTGCGGATCTCTTTAAGCTCCTTCATCAGCCTCCTACTGGCCGACATCTTGGATCTGGTGCTGCTGCTTTCCCCGGGAATGTCTTTCTATATGCTGTGAATATCATTCTTTAAATAAAAGGACTGTTTTGGCCTGTGGAGGGCACCATAACAATAAATAGGAAATGGAACCATAGGTAGGAGAAGGAGGGTGGAGTCAGAGAGAGATGATCTAGACGCCCAAGAATCAACATGTAAGGTAACACAGGTGAGCCACAGGCCACGTGGCAGGACAGATTAATGGAAATGGGTTGAATTAAGATGAAAGAGTTAGCTAGCAATATGCCTAAGCCATCGGCCAAGCAAGATGAAGTTAATATAAGTGTCTGTAGTGTAGTAAGTATTGCCTTATCTATATCTTGTTTTTTGTTTTTTGGTTTTTTTTTTTGTTTTTTGTTTTTTTTTTTTTATTTGATATCAGGGTTTCTCTGTATATAGTCCTGTCCATCCTGGAACTTACTCTGTTGACCAGGCTAGCCTCAAATCCACAGAGATCTGCCTGCCTCTGCCTTCTAAGTGCTGGGATTAAAAGAATGTACCACCACTGCCCATCTATCCTTGGACTATTTTTGAAATTATAAATCAATAATTGGATGTTAAGACATAGAGACTTTATATAATATTTATTAATATTTTGTTATTTTGAATTCATTGTATGGATGTTAGAATTCTCTCAGCATAGTACTTGTTGAAAAACATTGTTTGAATTAATGTTTGTGTATGTTCATTTTAAATTATAATCAGGAAAATGCATATTTTTTCTAATTTCTGACTTTTGCATATGTTTATATATGTTGTATGCATATGGGTATGACAAGTCTAGAAATATAGAAATATAAAATTATAAACCTAAAAATAAAGGCTAACAGACATCATATCTGTCAGCTGCTAAAGGTTAACTTCATAGCCAGCTCCTCTGTGAACAGGAAGGGGCTAACTTTTCACCTCTTTTCTCCCATAGCCGACAGCTGCCCTGGACCAAAGTTAACTTCTAATAAATATGCCAGGGAAGGCTTCAAGGATATACAAATACCAGTTAGCTGTGACCCTCTGAAACCTTGTTAATGGGAAATTGTAAATCCTAAAAATACAATTTGTCTCTAAAAGTTTAACCTTGAAATTTTAAAAATTCTTTTGTCCATGCCTGATGTGTCTAAGTGACTTCTAGCATGCATCTCCTGCTTGATGCTTACATTTGTATAAAAGGGCCCTTGGACCCAACAGGTGGGTACATGGTGGAGGCAGAGGTTGCTATGTTCTTTAATGATTCTCCACATTATTTGAAGAGTCAGGTCACTTGCTGGTCCCCGATCTCATCAGTTCAACAAGTCCAGAAATCTGGGATGGGTCTCCTGAGATCCTCTGTCTCCACCTCTAGCATACTGGGGCTATAGGTGGGCCTCTACTCATGCCTGACTTTTGTGGACCTGAGTGGACGTGGACTGTGAGAGTCCTCATTCAGTCCCTGCACGGGGGCCTTCCTGGAAGTTTTCCTGGCACTAGTTTCCAGCCTCACTGATGTTACCAGAGACTAGAGAACAGGTTTCCCTGGCTTCCATGTCCCAAGACAGAGACCCATTGTCATCTACTGCCTGGGGAACAATTCATCTTATGGTCAATTCTGGTCAATTTTAGAAGCTATTCCAAGCCAGAAGATGGGCCTTTTCATTGTTCTTAGTTATTTTCTGATTAGCAGGCATGGGCTACACCACATAAGAAAGAAGGGAGGCAGCAAGAACATGGCCTCAATTCGGACAAGGGAGGGGCAAGAGGTTTTCCCCTGTGCCAGTAAGAGGTACTGAACTCCCAAGTGTTCCAGGGGCGTTCAAGGCACGAGGTCAGTGGAGGACAGGACCTGGAACACAGTATGTACTGGGAAGACTAGCCCCCAGGTGGGCCAGCTTCACAAGGGAGACAACATTGTATAGTCCTGATGGTGACCCCACTAATGTACAAACTGGGAGAGTGCCCTCATGTTTTACAGGGTCTTTGCAAATGTGATTCTAGAAAGGATTTCTGAGATCCACTTAGATGGAAGTTGGTTCCACTTCCGATTGGCGTGAAGAAAAACCGGGAGAAAGGAGACTGACTCAGAAGACAAGCAAGGTGGGCAGAGACTGGAGGATGCAGCTAGGAGTCCAGCCCACCCCACGCCACCTCAAGCTGGGAGAAGCAGAGAAGAGCCTTTCCTTAGTCTGTCAAAAAAGCAAGGAAAACTAATGGACCGTGTCCTAGCTGCTGCTGTCACCATAGAGCTCTAGTTTTTAAACTTTGGTCTCTAGTGCCCGCGTCCATTTCCGGTCTGCACCCGCGGCTGCGCAGCCGCCACCCTAAGGTCCGCTCCTCCTTTCACAAACCGCAAGCTCTGGTTGGAAGAAGCTGGAGTGGGGTGCTTCCTACTGCCCACTGGCACACTTAAGTTGCGTCAGAATTCCCCGCCCCCCTGCCTCCTCCCCGGATCTCCCCCCCCCCCCCCCCGATTCCTCGGAGTCGGCTTGCATCTTGTAATTCTAGAAGACCTGTAGACTCAGCGGACAGACTTGGTAGGTGTTGGTGAGTAAGACGGAAAAGTGTCTTTTTAAAAGTTTTTTTTTTTTCTTTTTTTAAAAAATAACTTCTAGATTCCACAGAGGGAGGAGACCTTCCCAGTGCCTTGATGGGAATTCCTCATAGTAATCGGTTGGGGCAGATCCAAGGGGAGACAGATCTGGTCACCCAAATCAGAAGCTTGTGTACTTCTTATCAGCCTTAGAGAATACCCGCGAACTGGGGAGGAATGGTAGAAGGAGGGGCGCAGGGACTGGGCGGGGTGAGCTAAGAAAAAGAGGACAGACAGACCGAGAAGAGAAAGGATTTTCAAGGAGTTGAGTTCTGGGAGAAGGGAGCCTGAGGCTGGAAAGAAAGGGAGGCTGTAATAGCTGGAAATGAATTTATTGCTTCTTATCAAGTTGGGCATGTGGTTGAGGGTCCATAGCTGGATGGTGGGAGAATATAATTTTGCTGAGGAATGTCTTAGAAAGAGTTGTCTTTCTGGAATTGGCTGCCTGTATCTGGGACTGGCAAAATGTGTGAATGATATTGGCTCAAACTCCTGATGCTCTGAGCTCATTTCTTTAAAAAGAATTTTTTCTAGGCAGGACCTCATGTATCCCAGGCTTGAGTTCCTGCCTCTTGTCTTTCTGATTAAGGAATCAATGACTGTTTCTGAACTTGTTTTCTGTGACAGACTCCCAGACTCCAGGTGTTTTTGTGTGTGGCCCACCATGCTCTGAGAGGACCTTCTCTGCTTCTGCTCAGCTGGTAGACTTGCATGTCCTACTGCTTCACAGAGTTGCCAGAGGGGTCCAGAGAGTGCACACATGAACCACAAGAGGCCATGCCATGCTGTTCTCTCTTCACCAAGTGGCAGCAGCCTAGAACCACTCAAGAAACATGGAGAGCAGAGCAAGCCAGTCCAGCCTAGCGCTGTAGGCTCATCATGTGTGGTGGAGTGCCAGGCTGGTGTGCTAACATGGCTATTGGTTCTGTGGTACATGAACATGACAGGTAGGATGTGGAAGGAATGGGAAGGAAGAGGGAGGCTGCTGTAGCCCCTGCCATCCCCTACCCTGCCTCTTGTCAGGTGAGATAAACTGACTGGTTGCTAGGATGTGCTTTGAAGACTTACAGTGGGCAGCTTGCCTTGACTGCATCACTCTTAGTGCCTTGCTACTTCACCCATGATGTGGGAACTGGGGCAAGGTTGGAGAAAAACTACCATTGTCATATCCAGGCACCTTCACCAGAATTTTTGCAGGGGCAGGGAGAGACAGTTTTCATCTCATGGTGATGATCTATGACTCTTAGTTCTGTAGTTTGAGAACTAAGATTCGAGCAGGTTGGTTCTGCCCTAAGGTAACCTCCTGCTGTGTCATTATAGCAGAGAGAGGACTTTCTTGCAGCTTACACACTCCTCACAGGCTTTGATCACGGTCAGAAGGCTGCAGCCTCACACCATAATCATCTCCAAAGTCTTTCTACATGCTGTTCCAGTTGGGGGGGGGGCCAGGGGATGGGTTCAATATCAACATATAAATTTGAAAGGATGAAGAATTCCATACTTAGCACATCACTGAACATGTTAACTGAAAATACAACATTTGCATTATGCACCCAAATGGATCTACAGCCTCAGTGGGACTCCCATGAGACCCCTTTGTGGAAGTTGATCATTTGAGGCTGCTGAGATGATTTGGAAGAGTAAACCTAAAGAACTCAGTTTGCTCCCTGGAGCCCACATGGTTTAAGGAGAAATCATACTTCTGAAAGTATTCTCTGACCTCTAGATGCTACACACACACACACACACACACACACACACACACACACACACACCCTAATAGCACACTCAATAAATGTAATTTTTTAGTTAAAAATTAATTATCTGATTCTAAAATGCACATGGACCCCTAAGAGCCAAAGCAAGTTTGTCAAGAAACAACAAGGCTGGGGATCTATCTGGACTAAGAAGGGCCTTGGGTAAGAGCTGTTCTGAGCTGTTCAAGGCTGTAACAAGGGCTGTTTATTGTATCCCAGTGACTGGGTACCAAGAGCCTCCTATCACTGAGTTCTTTATTGCCATAGATGGGCTGGAAGTGAGGACCACAGAGATGACACAGGTGGTGTTCCTACATGACAATGTCACTATATGCTGCAAAGTCCCTGGTTCACCCCATCTGGACATCACGACTGTGGGAATCATCTGGTTTTTGAAGAAAGAGTGCGATAAACATGAAGTCTCAATATATGAATTTTATGGAAATCACCAAAAGGTCTCCCGGCCTGGAGCCAATGTGTCATTGTTGGGGCTAGAATGGGGAGATGCCTCTCTCCATCTGCCCAGGATTGAGCTGAGTGAAGCAGGAGAATACCGCTGCAAGCTGGTGGTCACCCCGGAACAGGCAGAGGGAATAACCAGGCTATATGTTGTGGGTGAGTCCTTGATGGAAGTGCCCTGTGGTTCCCATGGTGCTGGGGCTAGTGGTGGATATGTGATCAGCCAAGCTGAAAGTTAGAACAGAGTGAAGGAGTCAGGGGACCATGGTTTTCAGCTCTGTCCATTGCAACCCATGCCAATAGGCAGATGCTAAAGAGAATGAGACAGGGGAATTTTGAATTTAAGGCCATCTAGGGTTACACATTTTGTGTGGAGATGTAAGTGGCTTGATTGTAAAGTGTTTATTGGGCTCTGGCTTCAATGACCACTGCTGCTCAAACTAAATAAAACCAAAATAGTTTGAGAATTTTTAGTAACTTACCAGTCACCCAAAAGTGTCCTTTTCTGTCCTCGGAGATAAAGATCATCTACCTAAGGGGTGTAGGGAGGTGCCTGTGAGCCAGCCATCTTCACTGAAGAGGCACCTCTGGAAGTTCCCAGGAGAGGGGCTTGGCGCAGGGTGGGCTCCACGGATCTCAACTCAGATTCAGTGTTGCTACTTCCAACCGAAGAAACTGGCCCAAACATTGAATACCTTTGAAATGAAGTTTTCCCATGAGTCAAACAGGACAGGGACTCACTAAGTTGCTGATAGGTGGCTTGAACAGCAGCTGAATTATTCTGCTGCTCAAACCAACCTTACCACATTATGTGTGTGTGTGTGTGTGTGTGTGTGTGTGTGTGTGCATGCCCCTTCAACTCCACTGCAATCCTCTGCAATTACTTAGGTCAGCCTTATTAGCCATTTCCTGCTGCAGGGTGCTATGCATTAGGTATTTAGACTCACTGGCACAGTGTTTATGGGTTTCTGAGACAGTTTCATGTATATCAAGAGGTTGGCTCTGAACTTGCGTGTTGCTGAGTCCTTTGTATATTTTGGATAAAAAAAAAACCCTTTATTGCATGTGCATTTCACAAAATACGTTCTTAAAGTCCTGCTTTTCATTTTACGTTGATAACTTCACATGATAGGTCTTTTGTACTTCCACAAGCCTCTCTACCCGTGCAATAATCCAACTCAGACCAAATTAGAAAAAGTCCAGGTTTGATGGGTACAGAGCAAAGCAGTCCTGGGTGACCCCTGCCTGGAAGGGCAGGGGGAGAGTCACATGGCAGATATGGCTACCTGGATTTAAGTAACCTCAGCAGCCCCAGGGAGTGGCTGATTTTGGCGAGTTTCCTTAGAGGCAGGGGTCTAGAACAGAGGGCAGCTCTAGGGGAAGGGCCACTGTTTGGTGGGGGCTTAAGGGGGCGGGGGCGGGGAGAGAGAGATTGAGCTCTGCAGTTACTACACAAACGTGTTGAATTTTTAGTAATCATAATACTATTTTCTTCTTCATAGCTTATGAACCAACATTGTTTTATTACTTGGCTTTTTGGAAAGTGGTTTCAGGTAGCCTAGGCTGGCCAGGATTTGCTGTGTTGCCTCAGATGGCCTTGCATGCCATCCTCCTGCCTCTCTCTCTTAAGTGCTGATACTGCAGCGTGTACCTCCCCACCATGCCTCATTTGCCCTGTCATCAGTATCACAGCAGCTTTCTGTAGGATGCTTCCTCAAAGGTGAATGACAGCATCTTCCTACAGTATCTCTTTAACCCAGACAGGTCATTTCCCAGGCAAACATGCTAAGAATCAGTAGTGTCCACTACAGCAATGCTCCAGTGCTTTTTCAGAAGCTGAAAAATGTCTGACAATAACTTCACAAGCTCTGCTTGACAAAATTGCTGTGCAAATGAGGGTTGTAGCACATCTAGAATATTTAATTAAATGGAGTCTTAGTGTATACACTCACCCACCCGAGGGCATGCCAGGGGTCAAACATGCCAATGAGATCTTCTCTGTCTACCTCCAGAGAACTGAGGCAGAAGCCATTCAGTGTGGTGTGATAGGCACTCGCCAAATTGTGGTTCTTTTCTCTGGCAGCCTACCCAACCATGAAATTGTTTGTGAAACCAGCTACAGAGAGAAATGGTGAAGAGCAACACCTTATATGCAAGCTGGATGGATTCTACCCAGAAGACTTTAAAATAAAATGGGAGAAGCGCACTCTGAAGGAGCCCCGCTTGGAAGTGCTTACTGAGGGCGTAGACATTGGAAACACTGTGGAAAACGATGATGGCACCTTTAGTGTCACCAGCTCCTTGTCCCTGAAACCAGCTCTGGAAGACCATGGGACTGTCTACTACTGTGTGGTGTCTCACAGATTCTTGCTTGTCTCCGAGAGGCTCAATGTCACGCTGCTTGAGAAAAGTAAGCATCCTCCAGCTCCCCGCACCTGAGGACATGTGACTGGAAGCTGGGCATTTTGAGAAGTCTAGGATCTTTGCGGGGGAAGGAGAGAAAATGTGGGCTTATTCTCCTAAGATAGGTCTAGTTCAACTCAGACCCCAAAGGCAGATTTAGGTCCTGTACTGATGGCGCAGAGGTAGATGGAGGCAGGGTGTGGGTGGCGAGTAGTGCCATCACAGTTGTCTGTCAGCTCAGAACAGTTTCAGAGTCTGGATATTCCTGTGACAGGGAGTGGGTAGCTTGCCAGCTCCTTGGAGACTGGGACCAGCATCATTTTCTGAGGATAAGAGGTGATCAGGGCAGGGGCTGGAGAGATGGCTCAGAGGTTAAGAGCACTGACTGTTCTTCCAGAGGTCCTGAGTTCAATTCCCAGCAAAACCACATGGTGGCTCACAACCATCTATGATGAGGTCTGGCGCCCTCTTCTGTAAAACTGTATGCATAATAAATAAATAAATCAAAAAAAAAAAAAATTTTAAAAAAAGAGGTGATCAGGGCAGGGACCAGCTGTGCCAATACCCTTTCTAGTCAGGTTATAGGTCACCCTCAGATGCTGTTAGATGTTTAAATCCAACCAGTAGTCTATGGGCTGTGTGTCAAGATGGGGAGGCAACAGAGAGTGGTCTTGATGATGGTTAAGGTTTCCTACAGATGTACCAGACTCATAGGCTAGCACAGCCAGGGCAGTTATGTTCATTCTGGTGAGGTGGGACATGAACTCATAACCTGAGCTGCTCTGACTGTGTGGGGCTGTGTGTGTGTGTGTGTGTGTGTGAGAGAGAGAGAGAGAGAGAGAGAGATGTGGCTATGCCAGGTGAGGTATTGTTCTTGGAGTAAGGATGAGAAGCATGTGTGGATCTAACATGCGCTTTTGTTTGGGTGGGTGTGATTGGTGGGGTGATGTTATACGATGTAGTCTAGAACTCATAAAGCTGTGTGTGACGTGTGGTCTTTGATGTTACCTAGACCGTATTTTATCTTTCACATACCCTCTTCCCTCTGTCTTCCTTTCTCTCTCCCTCCCTCCCATTTCCCCTTGCTACCTCCTTTTTTCTTTCTTTCACAAGTTTGTATGTGTATATGTGGGGTGTGCACAGGGTACCAGAGAACACTTAATGAATTCTGTTCCCTCCTTAAGTGGGAAGGTAAAGATCCAATTGAATCCCTGTAACCCACTGAGTCATCTTGCAGATCCTCCTTTTTTTTTGATATAGGGTCTAACGTAACTCAGGCTGGCCTTAAATTTTCTATGTAGTCTAGGATGACCTTGAGCTATTGATCTTCCAACTTCTACTTCCTGAAGGCTACAATTATAGTCATATTGTCACTATGCCCAGCTTTACTCAGTGCTGGGCCTTGAACCTAGGGCTTGCTGCATGCTGGACAGGTGCTCCACAGTGGAGTTATATCTCCATTCCCCTTCCTTCCTTCCTTCCTTCTTTCCTTCCTTCCTTCCTTCTTCTCCTCCCTCCCTCCTTCCTTCCCTCTCTCCTTCCCTCCCTCTTTCCTTTCTTCTTCTTTTCTGAGACAAGCTTTCAATTTGAAGCCCAGGTGGCTTGAACTCATGAGCCCTTAAGGCTGGGCATCCAGGTGTGCACCACCATGCCAGTCGTCATACTGTACTTTTCTGTGCTAAACACTCTGATGTCTGAGGATGTGTGTGAGAGGATGTGTGTGAGGTGATGTTAATATAATACATGGCAGAGGCCTGGTGTTGGATCGCCGATGAGAACTGACATCGGCCACACAGATGTTAGTTAGCACCAGTTCTGTGTAGTCTTACCAGTATTCGTGACTGTTCTGGTTCCAGTCATAAAATACTTTGACAAGGGCTTATTCTTGGCTTCAGTTTCAAGGGTACAGTCCATCAAGGCAGGGAGATGATGGTAGGTGGCCACAGTGTGTGTGCAGTTAGGATACAGGAGACACTGGGTACTCATCTTGCTTTCTTCTTCTTTCTCAGTCCCAACTCTTGGAACAATGTTAACACGTATCCTTCCTCAGTTCACCTATCCTAGATAACCCTTCACAGATGCGCCCAGAGGACTGTCTGCCGGGTGATTCTCAGTCCTGTTGACAGCAGTAACCATCATAATGTTCTGTCTCTCTCCAGGATCTGTGGAGATATACTTTACCATTGTTCTTCCCTGTGGTCTACTGGTTTTGGCGATAGTTTTACACCTCTGGAGATGGTAAGAGCCTGCAAGACAAAGCACAGGCCTGTGGCTAGAACTTGGCTTCAGGTGTTTGTGATTACCGTCCTCAGACAGTGTCAGGGAGTTCTGGGGAGGGTGCTGGGGTACTGGGTGTTGTTTTAGAAAAGAACTTTCCCATCAGGTCTCTTACCCATGGCTCTGTGGAGAAGGGCTGTGGAGTCTCTGCCTGTCCACAGGATATGACTTTCACTGTGAATTGCATCTGACCTTATTAATTGAGACCAGGGCTTTGAACTGAGTGGACTATGGTATTCTGTCACACAAACCCTGTGGAGGAGTCAGTGCCCTCATTGTTGATAACACCTTAGTGGTTAACTGACCACAACTGACCACAAGTTGCCAGTGTGGTGACCAACAATTTCTAATGCCTCCTAGGTGTTTCTAAATTAAATTTCTAACTATCACCCAAAGAAAGAAAATGGTGTAGCTGCTTTAGAGGCTCTGGACCCAGTGTAAATGTGCTGATTAGAAGGTTCTAGGTAGTCAAGTGGATCTTGGTTACTATGGGCCTGCCAAGGCACAATCTGTGCAAGGCTAATGCTTCTCATTGCACTACATTAGGAGAGGTGGGATAGTCAGACCAAATATATATATATATATATATATATATATATATATATATATATATATATATGGACTGCAGAGATGCTCAGCAGTTCAGAGCACTGGATGGATGTTCCTGTAGAGGGCCTGGCATTTCCGTTCCCAGCACCCACATGGTGGCTCAGGAACCCCTGAGAGCATCTTTTCATCTCCATAGGATCTTGTACACACAGTGAACATAAACTCATGTAGCCACACACACAAACACATAAAAATACACAGAAGTAAGCTTGCTTTAAAAAGAAGAGGGGCTGGAGATATGGCCCAGTGGTTAAGAGCACTGACTGTTCTTCCAGAGGACCTGAGTTCGATTCCCAGCATCCACATGGCAGTTAACAACTGTCTGTAATTTCAAGATCTGACACCCTTACAGTTATACATGCAGGCAAAACACCAATTCACATAAAATAAAAATGAATATTTTTTTAAAACAGAAGAAGAAGAAGACGAAGATGAAGAAAGGCTGCTGATACAACACAGACCAGCTGTTTTCTGGAATTTATTTTTCTGGTTGGGGCTAAGCCATGGGAAACCTGTGCATTAGGGAAGTGGCACTGACTGCTGTCTTTCATTCTTACCTTTCTCTAGCTGTGATGTAGGTACTTCTCATCATCTTGAAGGAACCCAAGTGAAGGACACAAAGCCTGTGACTTGACCTGAATCTTTGCAAAGCCATTTTGTCTGTCTTCATTTCATCTCCACAGTGGGAAGTCCTTGACTTGGGGTCCAACGGTTTGACATGGTATTTGCTAAGAAAACTTACACTGTAATTTTTAAAGATCAAGTTTTAGGATTATTTTCTACATGAGATACTTAATTGTAAAAATATGGTATGCCAAAAAAAAAACAGTGAAAAGAGTCCACAGGGAACATTTCCAGCTCTAAGTGCCTACTAAGATAAATAACTTAATGATGCACAATAGAGCCTTGGAAAAAGAAGCTCAAGCCAAACCTCAAATCTGTAGTTGGAAAGAATTAAGATCAGGGCAGAGATTAATCAAATGGAAATGAAAAAAACATGTTAATGATTCCAAGGAGCGAAGGCTTTGGCCTGTGTGAATCTGATCCACAAATTCTTCCTCAGGTAGAAGCTAGCAATTATTTATATCTATATGTTTATCTATCATCTGTCTGTCTGTAATCAAGGCAAATAGAACCAGTAAGATGGCTCAGCCTGGGCACCTGAGTTCGGTTCCCAGAGAGCCAATGTGAATAGTTGCCCTTTGACCATCATACACTCCCCATGGCATCCCCTTCCTATCATATACATACAATAAAACAGGGAATGTGGTATGCAAACAGGAAAGAAACACCAAGGTCTCCTTATATGCAAGTGAGACCCCAACAACTCCACCAGCATACTGCTTCTGCTGATTTTTTGTTTTTAAAATACCTATTTAGTTATTACGTATACAGTGTACAGAAGAGGGATCTCATAGATGGTTGTGAACCACCATGTGGTTTTGCTGGGGAATCGAACTCAGGACCTCTGGAAGAACAAACAATCAGTGCTCTTAACTTCTGAGCCATCTTTCCAGCCCCCTCTGCTGATGTTTTTAAAGTGACCTATTTGTAAGCAAATATTTAAAAGTGTTTTTAGTGTCTGTGATTAGGAATCTGTAAAGCTGCATATCTGAACTTGATATATTATTCAAAAGTTTACAAAGCCAAGCGACACATGATTGCTGTCTTATATGGAATGAATCATGATCAAGAAAAGGCTTGACAAGCACAATCCTGCTATATGAAGCCCTTGTCTACCTCTGTTTGCCTGGAAATAAGTGTTTTGTTATTAAATGTATGAGATGCACTTGCACTGCAGAGAAACGGTCAGTTTGTGAACAGAGGCCTACTCTACAATTTTACAGTATAGATCTGTTGGCCTACTGACCGAAGAGTCTCAAGTTATTCTTCACTGATAGATGATAAATTACCAGATAAGAGATTTTTCTTTTCTTTTCTTTTTTTTTTAAAGAACTCTATTTATTTATTTATTTGCCTTGGTGTTTTGCCTGGAACTGAAACTACAGACAGTTGTTAGCTGCCATGTGGGTGCTGGGAATCGAACCCGGGTCCTCTGGAAGAGCAGAGGATGCTCTTAACCGCTGAGCCATCTCTCCAGCCCTCAGATAAGAGATTTCTGTGCAATGACAGTGATTGGTGCTAGCTCCTTCACATGCTAAAGGTATTTGTGTTTTTGTGTGTTACATAAGCTGTCTAAGATGCAACGCTTAGGGGAACAGGAAGTGAATGGCCTACAAACTAGAACTATTCGAGGCAGGATAGAAAAGTGGGGGACACTCCAACTATAGGAACACCAGACTCACTCTTGAGGGAGGGGGACAAAACTGGATCTGCCAGGACTGGAGACTGATCCAAGCATTATTGGGTCAGTGGGACCATAGGACTCTCCGCTCCCTGCCCAGGGAGGGGATGGGGAGTTGCAGAGAAGAAAAATGACCAGATGTGGTGGGAGGGGGAAGGGACCTTGAATGAGGATATACAGGGATGGAAAAAAAAATTCAGAGGGAAAGCTGAACACAAAGTAAATATATGTGTAGCAATCTTTTTTGCATTACCACCCTTGATAAGCCATGCTTATAATTCTTATCCTCTTTATAGTTATTGTTAACTCTTCCGCATTTTAAATTCTTTTTACTGTTTTTTGATAAATACAAAATAAAGAAGGAAAAAAAATAACATCCTTATGAGAAACTATTCAATGAGTTTTAAAATTTATGCTGGTTTCATAGATTTTTAAGATTTAAGATTTGCAATTTAGGTGTTTGACTATTTGTGAATACTATTGAATTGTAAGTGAAATGCCCTATTGAAACTATATTTTCCACTGTTGTACTTCCCCAGTCTCTACTGTTAATATGTCTCTTAATATATCTATTTAAACTATATATATTAAAATATATAGTTTAATTTTTAATTTGAAGAAAATTCAAATGTGTGTGTTACCTTTTGTTATATATAATTATATAAACCTTAAGAAAAGAAAAAAGAAAAATGGGGATAATGGAGAGAGGATTAAACAACCCCCCAGTCTGGGGTCTGGTTGGAGCCTCTCACCAGCTTAATAAAATTTTCACCAGCCTAATAAAAGTTTCAGCATAATTCATATTTATGAGTTGTGTAACGGTTGCTAACAGCAGTACATTTATGTTAAGAGTGTTAAAATAGCAATACACCAAGCCTTCATGTACAGGATCCCAGATAAGGCCTACTGTATGTTCTTGGGAACCTCACAAATAAGGGTAACTTTGTTTACCATGAGCTAACTTCCTGTATCACTGCAGCCTAGACTTATCTTCATGCCAGAGGCACCTCAGGGGCCACCCTTTGGAAACAGTGACTTCCAAAGTCACCAAAATTCTTTGTCAGTCAAAACCAGTCACAGCATTGTACACCTTTAATCTAGCACTTGGAGGCAGATCTCTGTGAGTATGAGGCTAGCTTGATCCACAAAGTGGGTTACACAATGAGATACTGCCTCAAACATGTAAGATAGTTAATTCTGTTTGTTTGTATTGGAAAGCCATTGAAGGGAGGTTGTTCTCTGGAAAGCCCACAACCATGTTTTTTTGTGTTTGTTTACTTTTTCCTAAGTGCCTTTTTCTCAGTCTTTGTGTTGAAATGTATAGTAAAATCTTTTTGTAATAAACTCCAAATATCCTTCATAGTGGTTTGTTTCGAAATTTTTTTCTTCAGTGAAGTCAGAATCTGAGTTTTCTGTGTAAAGTTAAGAATCCAGCTGTGTCTGAGTCAAATATTGCAGCCCAGGAATGGTTCCAGGGCTGACAGGGCTCTAAGGGAAGTCCACAACACAGCAAAACTTAGACTTTTCTATGTTTTAGGGATGAAGGCACATTCACCCTTGTTTTTTCCTCCTGTTGTTCTCTTTGGTAGCTTCATCTCCTCATGTCTCCATAATATATATATATATATATCCAACAAACTTTTTCAGGCAATAAGACTCATAAAAGGTCACATTTGGAAGGTTTTTATATAACTTCTAATTATCCTCAAACACCTGCAGCCCTCATTTGGAGCTACAGAGCCAAATTACCTTCTGTAGCCTTGACTAGTCAGAATATACTTTCCACAAATTGAGGTCAGGAATGGGTGCAAGGAATTAGTCACACCTAGCAGTAATTGGGCTACCCTTGTGTTTACAACCTAGCCAGCTAGTACAGTTGTGCATCTTTGCTGATCTGGGCCTTGAAACCATTATCAAGGCATCTGGTCCAATCTAATGTTCTTTGGAAGCTAATACCACCCACGGTGCACAAAAATACGTGTAATTGCAACAATTCTCAGCATAAAGAAGAAAGAAATTTGAGTTATCCTGATTGTTGGTTATCATTAATTTGAGCTGAGATCAGTAACAGATACTAGGGAGACTATCTGAGCCTTGACTAATGTAGCATATCTGTGTATTCCTTTTTATTCATCAAAATTATACAGCTTAAGGAAAGATCATCTTCTAGGCAGTCCACAGACACACATGCCCCGTAGATTGAGACGTTTACATGAGATAAACACACTACAGTACAGGCTATGGGGGGCTTCATACACCATATACATAATAGCTGCAAGCATTCAGGAACACAGCAGAAGCTAAGTACATTCTGGAGTCTGTATTCTCCAAGGCCTTGCTTGAGTAAGACAGGACCATCAGAGGGCTTTTCCTCTGCTGGGCTGACACCTGAACTTCAATTGCCACCTGCTGTACCGCTGACATGTCTACTGGTTACCAGCAGTCAATGTCTCCAAAGATTAAAGAATTCCTGCTGCTGGTGGTAGCAGTGCTTGGCTGTCACCATGTCGTGGCCACAGGTGTCTTTTATGGGGCTTGTTCAGTCAAAGTTTCTTTGGCTTCATGTTGGCATGGTTAGTCAATGTGGGCGTGGCCAATCACTCTGGGCATGACCAGATTAAGTTGGATTGTCTGGAACCTGGTGGCTGAATTCCCTATTGGCCTGCATGCTACTTTGGTTTCTTCTGTTTTCTGTCAGGACCCACATGGTGTTTAATGAGTACCCTAACTCCTGAAAAAGCAATCCAGGGAGTCGGCCACTATGTTCATGAGTCAAATTGGGCACTAGGTGACTTTTCTGGGGGACATCATTATGAGGCTGACTCTCCAGATGTTGCAACCTCTGTTCTAGTTAGGGATTCTACTGCTGTGACAAAACACCATGACCAAAGCACCTCGGGGAAGAAAGGGTTTATAAGTCAGGACAAGAACTCAGACAGAGCAGAAACCTGGAGGCAGGAGCTGATGCAGAGGTCATGGAGGGATGCTGCTTACTGCCTTGCTTAGCCTGCTTTCTTATAGAACCCTGCACCACCAGCCCAGAAAAGGAACCACCCACACAGGCTGGGCCATCCTCCATTAATAACTAAGTAAGAAAATGCCTATAGGCTTTGCTTACAGCCTGATCTTACAGAGGCAGGTTTTTTTTTTTTTCCTTTTTTTAAATTTTATTTTAAAGGTTGTATAAGGTCAAATGTAGTGGGATTATGCTGGTAATGTAAATACTTGTCCTGCCTATGGGTTTAATAAAAAGCTGATTGGCCAAAGGCAAACAGGAAGTGTGGATTGAGCTACCAGGCTAATAAAACTCTAAGTACTAAAAGAACAGAGACAGATGCCAGAGAACCGCCGCAGCAAACACAGAAGAAAGAAGCTGAAATGCTGTTATAAAAAAGGTACCGAGCCGCAAGGCTAAACAACATAAGTTAGTTCAGATAAAAGACATAGCAAATTATATGTCTGGGCCCTAGGTCAATGAGCATAAAAATACTGTAAGCCTGTGTGTGATTATCTGAGGCTAAGTAGGGTTGAGAGTAAAACCAAACCTCTGGCCTAGCCCTGAAAGTCTGGGCCAAAACCTTTTTACAGCAGTGCTACAAACCTGGATAATATGTCAAGGATTTTCAATGAGAAAGAAAATAACAATGATGGAAAAGAGCTTTCCATTTTACATTTGCTACAGCCATCTGCTAGTAATGTAACCATTTAACTATCTGTTAACCACCCGAGAAATCATTCAGATATGATTGTAATTTCTAGATTGCAATTTATTTATCTAAAAGTATAGTAAATATTTATTTAAAGCACAGATACTTAGCTAAAATCAAGGCATGGGTCACTTTAAGAAGAAGTACATGAGATCAGTATTACTATAGCACCATAAAAGACTGATGCACCATGACAGAACACCTTGACAGACAAAAAAGATTTTGTCTTATTCTTTAAAATTCTGTTTACTTAAATGACATGTAGGATGACAAATGACAGTGTATCATAAACACAAACCTCTGAGAAATGTTCTGAGTGCTGTGTTAAATGTTAAAGTTATGGAAACCCTTCCCAAGGCTATAGTGACCTGCACACCATTTTAACAAGCAATATCTACTGTCATCAATGACAGCTTATGGCTTCTCCAAGTTCTCTGCTTCCATGGAAGTCAACCACAGCACTGTGTAATTAGTTGACTCTCTCCAATGCTCCTAATGTAATCAATCCTCTAAAAACACCACAAAATACATTGTCATGGATGACTGAGTTCCATGGCCTAAAAAACGTAACTTGTATCTCAGTCATGGTTGCACGGCCAGAAAAGTCAGCATCATGATGAGATCCTGCATTCTCACAGTGTGCTCATGATAGGATCCTGTGTCTTCACAGTGTGCTCATGATAGGATCCTGTGTCTTCACAGTGTGCTCATGATAGGATCCTGTGTCTTCACAGTGTGCTCATGATGGGATCCTGTGTCTTCACAGTGGACTTATGTGCCAAGTTAATGTCATTTCTATGTGCAGTTCAGGTTAGGGTCACAGCCCTTGTGTTCCCCTGGTTTCCACCATGTTGACAGTGGTCATTTGTAGCAAAGAACCATTTCTTGTTGTGTTGGTCTTCTGCAGAATTCTGTGGAAGGTTCTCTGTCTCTACCAGCAGAGGACCAGAGGATGAGGAAGGAGTCACAGGCTCAGGAGACCTTGCATCCCAGGCCTGCTGGGAGTCTTTATTCTAGAATGAAGCATGATGCACACCCACATCTTCAGGCTTTGTTGGCTAGCTTTCATCTGTTAGGACATTGGGCAGATTGCTTGCTGGGCCTTCTTTCAAAAGAGGTTTATCTTCTTGCCTTGTTAATTTAGTGGTCTCATACTCTGTTTTTTCATTATATCTAAATTGTCCTAGTCAAATGAATCTTGATGGATGAGAACTCTTTTGGACAGGTTCTCAAAGGCAGAAGGCATAATCCTCCACAGCTCATTTCTCTAAGTGTTTTCAAGCATTTGGATGATTCGGTCTAAAGACAAAGGCATGGTCTTACTCTGTGCCATGACCATAATCTTCCACAATCACTGGAGTTAATTTATTCTTAAAATCTAGTCTTGTTATCTTGGGCCAGAAAAATAAGTTGATTTTGGTCTGTTCTTCAAAAACAAGAACTTCATGGAGTTACTCTAGCCTTGACCATATGCATATCAACTCCATACATCTCTAGCTGTTTGGCTTTATTCGGATAATTTGTTTCAGTTCATGCTGATGTCTGACCTCCATATTCCTCTCATTTCTCAAAAAAATGGCCATTTCCGCCTCTTCAGTCTTAATAAGCACAAACCTGAACTCAGAGACAGGTCCAGGACTATGTCCGGGACATTCATAGTACTACAATATCAAAGGGATATTCTAATTTCTCACCAAGAATATCTTGTTTTAACCGAATAACAAATAAATACTGGGTTAATTCCTCACAGAGATTATTTTGTGCTGAAGAATAAAACTTAACTAGAAGAACAAAGGGTGAACCATTTTTTTTTTAACTTGCCTTTTTTTTTTTTTTTTGACACTTTTTGTATCATCCAACCAATGTGCTATTTGGACTGAATCCATGAATCTCAAGACTGAAATAGTTCTGAAGAGCCAGAAAAGTCCAAACAATCCTGAGCAAAATAACAATGCTTGTGGAATCATAGTATCTGATTTCACATTGCAACAAAAGCACCCCAAATACATGCAGAAGAAACTGACAACCTGTGAGAAGTTATGAGGGCACACTGTAGAGGAAGAAATGGGATGGTTTTCATGCTACCCCCAAGACATGGGAAACTAAGGGTATAGCAGGGCCATGGACACCAAACTGCCCTGCAAGTGCATGGCGGGTATTTGTCTCTTTTGCAGTTAACCATGAAACACCTCATCTCCTCTCCCAGTTATAATGTCAGGATGGGGAGGCTCGGAGCTAACATGAGCCAGCAGTGAAAAGAGCTGCTGGTGCTCACCTGGAGTGGGTCATGGGGGTGGATACCGTCTCTGTGAGGTGCTGAGTCAGGCTGCACTTTCTAAAAAGACTATTAGAAGGGTTGTTAATGCTATAGACAGACAGACAGACAGCCTGATGAGGACAATGAAGGAAACAAAGTGATGTTTCTCTTATTTCTGAGAAAGGAACGAGGTCCCATGTCACATAAGTAGACCATAGGATGGAGTTGCAGGCTGATTGTCCCTGGCTGTTGTGTGGTTAAGGAAGAATTTATTTAATGTGTGTCTTTAGTATGGTCACCTGCAGCCCTTGGCTTCTGGGGGAACCCAGCACACTTTTTTTTAAAGCTTTATTTATTTATTATTTTTATTTATTTGCCTTGGTGTTTGCCTGGAACTGGAACTACAGACAGTTGTTAGCTGCCATGTGGGTGCTGGGAATCGAACCCGGGTCCTCTGGAAGAGCAGAGGGTGCTCTTAACCGCTGAGCCATCTCTCCAGCCCCTACCAGCACACTTTTTTTGAGGAAGTCATAAACAAGGCATTGATGTGGGTCACTTGGCAAGTCTCCGCAGCAATGGGGAGTATGGAGGTGCAAAGTTACAAAGGTGGGGAAGAATGGGATGGGCAGGGCCGAGCAGAGATCCAACATTTAGTTTATTACCACCAGGGCCTAGGAAGAATCAAGGTGAGGCAACAGACAGAAGACCACACCCT
This sequence comes from Sigmodon hispidus, assembly GCA_004025045.1. Classification (NCBI taxonomy): domain Eukaryota; kingdom Metazoa; phylum Chordata; class Mammalia; order Rodentia; family Cricetidae; genus Sigmodon; species Sigmodon hispidus. The sequence goes on from PVIH01002691.1 coordinate 115,816, forward strand.
GGATTCAGGAAGCCTGGCCCTCATATCACTTCAGAACTGGGCTTTTCCAAGAGTGGGAGGAGAATGGAGTATAGAAAGAACCCATTTCCCAGGGCTGGAGAGATGGCTCAGCAGTTAAGAGCACTGCCTGTTCTTCTGGAGGACCTGAGTTCGATTCCCAGCATCCACATGGCAGCTAACAACTGTCTGTAATTCCAAGATCTGATACCCTTACAGTTAGTTATACATGCAGGCAAAAGCACCAATTCATATAAAAAATAAACATAAAAAAAAGAAAGAACCCATTTCCCTTCCTGAGAGGGTATGCAATGCCTCCAGGCAGTGGCTGGGAGAGAGGCAGTCAGTCTAGATTCCTCTCCTGGTCCCTGGCTCTGCTCTCTGCTCTTCCTTTCTCATGCTACTTTGGAGCAGGAATAGAACTGTGATTCTTCAGACCTGCAGGAGTTTGGGGACGTGCTGATGTGCAGAATTCACATATTCTTTCTTGATCACCTACATGCATTGGTAAAACTCAAACTGTAAGATACTGTGACCTCGGAAGTCTGGGGACACTGAGACCTGTGGAGAGTCACAGATGCATGCCCCTGGTGACAGCAAGCTCCTCAGGGAAGGAGCCTAAGAGATGGACAAAACTGGAGAGAGCCCACCTGCAGAGGAGAGCAGGTCCTGCGTAAGCCTGGATGTCAACTCCGAAGAGACACCCACTGAAGATGTCAGTCCCCGGGTGTCAGGCTTGGATGGGTTTCCAGTGTACATTGTCAGTTCATTTTCAAACCCCAACAGTCCCCAAGAGGAGGAGAGCAGCTTGGCTTCCTTCCTCTGCACGGCTCAGACCTATGCCCCAGACATGTTACACTATAATGAGCTGGGGACCCTGGTGGTATGTGTGCCTTCCCAGGCACAGTGTCACTGCTTGGCTTGGCACACAGTGGACTCAAAGCAAGGGAAGATGGAAGGGGCACTATGCAAATGGATCAAAGGCCAGTGAAGTCTCTGTGACATGGACTTAACGAAGACTGTCACTTAACAGCGTGGCCTGCTGCCACTTTCATATATTGGAGTTCCAGGCTTCCTTGACCACATTTTCCCTCTAATTGTTAGGTATTGGTGGTGACTAGCTAGCTTTTTAAGAACTGAATTTTCTTGTTCCTCTCTGAGCTAAATTTTAAGGCTTGGGATCTCTCACAGTGGAAACGAGAGAGAGGACCAGGAGCCTAGATTTTCTGGGCTCTTTGTAGGTCTTCTCTGTGGTCAGCAGGTGGCACCATAACCTCATTTCTACCGGCTTCAGGGTATCACTAGCGGCTTATCTGGGCGTTGGGAAGGTTATTTGGAAGTGACACCAGAGCTACTGCTACTCAGCAGATTTTACAAGCGACTCTAGCTCCACCCCGTGGACTCAGGGAGAGCTAAACAGTCCCAGAACGGACACTGCATCCGATTCGTTGCTCCGGGGCCCCAAAGGAGATTCTAAGGGAACCTTTAAAAAACAAAACAAGACAGACAAACAAAAAACCCAAACCCAACCCCTTTCTCCCTTTGTAAACTAGAAACAGCCAGTTCTGCTAAAGGGATCAGCACTGGGGATTGTTTGTGAAGGGAGGGGGGCAAGGAGAGAGTAGTTTAGAGGTCAGATTGGTAGCAGTAACTTCCTGGCTCCCTACCCACGCCTTTGCAATATCCTGAGGCAGACCCTCCCTGATCTTGGGGCACTCATCTTCAGTGTGACTATAACTATGGCCCTGGTTTGTGGTCATGTGCACAGCCCATCCACCCACCATTCATTGAGCATATACTCAGTTCCAATGCTGATTTGGCACTGACCTAGAAACTTGCACTTAGGAATGGGGAGGCAAACCCTTAACACAGGTGAAGATAATAGCCATGGCATAGAGGCAGAGTACAGGCACCTCTCTCCAGGGTCAAGGAGAATCACTGGCCTGGGGTTTTATGAATGTCAGCAAAGGGGGCCACCCTTGATGAAGAGACAGGAAGCTACAAAATATTTCACATGATAGTGAATGAGCACAGCCCTTCTCAGTCCACTGGGCTGGATGTAGGGCAGGTGACAGCCAGGTGGGCTGCAGTGATGGGACAGAGACAAAGAGACCAGCTCTACAGCCCTGGTGTGAGCTGGGAGGGAAGTAAGACCAGGCTGAGCAACACATTACCGAGAAGCAGTGGAAAAACACCTTTTTGTCTTGAAGTAGGTTTAAGTGAGTTTTCCCATCACATCACAGCAGCAATCACAACAGTTAACATTTATTGAGTACTTGTTATAGACCAGGCACTTCTGAAGCATGATACATGTGCTTTCACCTGCTCAATGAGGTAGGGACTATTAACATGGATGAGACAAGTCACAGGGTCATATGCCTGGAGCCAAGATTTGAGCCAAAAGATACCCTAATTAGAGCACACGTTCTCACTGCCCCTCCCATGGGTACCACGGGCACCTCAGCCTTCCAGCAGAGTCTCAGGAGGGAGGCCAGACCCTCCTCTATGATGTCTGAGGTCAAACAGCTAAGACAGCCAGGCAGACTGAGAGTGGGGTGGGTTGGAGGTGGAGTCCTCCTGAGGTGAGAGAAGAAGAGCCAGCATCCTGGCCTCCCTGCCAGGGCCATGTCGGGTGGCAGATGCTGGCAGTGCTCTCTTTTTTCCAGCAGCATGTCCGCTGCCTCCCCACAAGTAAAGCCCAGAGCTCAGGTCACAAGTGGGAGGCTTTATTGATAATGGGGCAGTGGAGTTCTGGTCAAGGACACGTGGCACTGCCCTAAGAATCCAGGCTTAGCTTAAGCCCAAGGGCCTCTGCCTCTTGGACCACTGTTCCCTCACCACTGAACTTTCCAGTATTTCTTTTTCTAGCAACCGAGACAAAGCCATTCCTACCCACCAACATCCTCCAGACAAAGTGACTCACAGATACTCATGGGGAGCCAAGAGCAGAGTTTTGCCTGAAGTGCATCTTGTATGGTAGGCACAGGGTCCTTCTCAGCCTGTCAACCAGGCCCTATCAGTGTCTGTACAACACCCCACTTCCCAAAAATGAGGTGGGAACAAAATGAGGCCAAAGGACGGGACACAAGGTCTCCAGTCATTTCCCTCCTGCTTTGTCTCTCTCCTGGTGCAAGTCTGCCCTACAGAGGGGAGCCTAGGCAACCATATCCTGCCCTGTCTGTGTGGGTCCCTCAGCTCCAGTGCTGACACCCACCTCCTCCCCTGGCTGGCAGAATTTCCACTTTTACAAGTCCTGAGGCCTGGCTGGGTATTTCTTAATGGCTACAGAAACAGCAGTAGGCACCCAGCTTGGGGGTTGCTTTTCCCCAGTTACCTGTATGCTTGTGGCAGGATGAATCATGAAGGACCACTGGCTTTGACCTTAGCTTTAGGAACCACGAACCTTCTATTGCCTCGCCAACGTTGGGCAGAGAGACTGGGATAAGTCAGTCCTAAGCTGGGCCTGGGAGGAGCAGGAACAAAAATAACCTGGTACAGGTTCCTGCTGGGGCCAGAAATAGCACAGTGACAAGTGCCTTGGAACACCCCGGGCACACAGCAGCAGGGAGGCTGAGCCAGAGAGGGTTTTGTTTCACACCAGACCCTCACCTGGCCAAGGGGCTCATACCCCTTCCACTCTACATACCATACGTTACTCTCCATATGCCCACATAAGTGAGTGGGGGACTGAGGGACCGCAATTCAGGACAGGGAATCCGGAGAGATGCTAAACTTGGGCTTGGCCTTTGCCACAGCTACACTGCGCTTGCGCAGGGGCCCTCGAGCAGAGGCAAGGGTCAGGGCATCCAGCAGACTGCGGTCCTCATCAAGCTGGCGGGCTGTGCAGAGTGGTGTGGGCACTTTAACGGTGTTACCAAATTTGGAGTAGTCCACAGAATAGCGGCCGTCCTCCTCGGCCACAATGGGGACAAAGCGCTGCCCCCATAGAATCTCGTCAGCTAGGTAGGAGGTGCGGGCCTGGGTGGTAATGCCTGTGGTTTCTACCACGCCTTCCAGAATGACAATGATCTCCAGATCTTGGTGGTGGTGTAGGTCACTAGGAGCCAGGTCGTAGAGAGGACTGTTAGAGTCGATGACATGGTAGATGATGAGCGGGGCCACCAGGAAGATGCTGTTACCACCTACGCCATTCTCCATGGGGATATCCACCTGGTGGAGAGGCACCACCTCACCCTCAGGGCTGGTAGTCTTGCGAACCACCTGCATGTGGATGGTGGCGCTGATGATCATGCTCTTTCGGAGGTCCCCCACACGAAGCATGAAGCAGAGGCGGCCATGTCGCAGTGTGATCACAGCATGCTTGCTGAAAATGAGGGTTTCTGCTCTCCGATGGGCTTGGGCTGTCTTCATGAAGATGCAGCCCAGCATAATAGCATTGATCATTAGCCCTACGATATTCTGCACAATGAGAATAAGGATGGCCAGGGGACATTCTTCCGTCACCATGCGCCCACCGAAACCAATGGTCACCTGGACTTCGATGGAGAAAAGGAAGGCAGATGAAAAGGAGTGGATGCTTGTGACGCAGGGCACAGTGGTACCCTCTCCAGGAGCCAGGTCACCGTGGGAGAAGGCGATGAGCCACCAGACCATGGCGAAGAGCAGCCAGCTGCACAGGAAGGACATGGTGAAAATGAGCAGTGTGTGGGGCCATTTGAGGTCCACCAGCGTGGTGAACACATCCTGCAGGAAGCGGCCCTGCTCTCGAATGTTCTTGTGGGCGACATTGCAGTTGCCTTTCTTGGACACGAAGCGGGCCCTCCTCTCCCGAGCACGGTACCTGGGCTCTGTAGGGTCCTCTGCCAGCCGGGTCAGCACATATTCCTCAGGGATAATGCCCTTTCGGGACAGCATGGCTCCGTTGGCCCCAGAAAAGGGCTTCTCTCATGGGGGGCACTGCACTAACTTGGCCTATGGCCTTTCTGTGGGGTCCCCTCTTTGAGCTCTTTCCTCCTCAGGTTATCCTAAACTTGTACCAACCTCTCACCTGATATGCCCCCTAGCTGGGTCCTGCTTCTCTTTACACCAGCTTCAGATGTCAGCTCCACCTGCACCTTGCTTACTGAATCCCCAACCCAGCCTGCCCTCTACCTGGCCCTGGGTCCCGGTTCAGTTATCTACCACCAATCCTGGACCTCCTCTGAACTCCTTTTCCCTGGCCCAGTCTTTCTTCTCAAACCACATCAGAACTTATCACCGCCCGGTCTTGCGGTTCATCAGCCCTCACTCGATCCTTGTGGTTCTCTGGCCTCACCCACTCTGTCCCCTGTCCCCTCCAAGCCCTAGCTTCACTTCTTGACCCAGTCTCCCCTCCAGGTGTGTTCCCGATTTCCCACCCACCCCTACCCTAGCTCCCCGCCGCTCTCCCGATGATCCTCCAGCTTTCGTCCTCTCTGTCTCCTTGGGATCCCGCGCCCTTCGAGTCACCCCGCAACCGGCTGCGCTCGGGATACCCTCGCCCCCTCGCCGCCCAGGCCCCGCTCGTTCCGTGTCGCGGCCTCCCAGCTGCCCTGCCACCCGCCCGTGGTCCCCGCCGCTCCGTCCCCGCCCCGCCTGTCGCCGCCGCACCTGCTCCTGCTGCTCAAGCTGCGGCCACCTCCCTGACCCTCCCACTCGGGTGCTCACTCCCGGCCGGCTTCCCGGGCGGGCGTGTGTCTGTGAGCTGGTCCTCGGGCGCCGACCTGTGCACGGTGGGGGTGGGAGGCTGCGGGCGGGGGGCTCCCGAGAGCAAGTGCAGCCTCTGCCGCCAGGGGGCGTCAGATTGGCTCCTGAGCGGAGGATTGGGGCGGGCCAGGGCATAAGCCCCACCCACAGAGGACTCTCGTCCCCCACCCCCCACCCACTTGCCTGCTGCCATCCTGAGCCAGGCTACAGGGGGTTCTTCAAATGGATGACTCTAAAAAAACTCCTTTTGTGAAATTCTCTTAGTCTGGCTCAGCAGCCCCTGGAGCTCTGACTTCTGTTTTCCCTGATCTGTAGCTGGGTCTTACCTGCCTCTCACAAAACAATTAATTTTCAGAGAAAGACGGCAGTGAGAAGTTTCATCATCAGTCCTGGAGCTGGATGAGTTAAAGCATTAGCCTCAGGACTTCTAAACTGACGATTTTTCCATTTGGGGGTTATTCTTGATTCTACATTTATTTATTTGTCTGTTTGTCTATTTGAGAAAGGATTTCTTGTAGCCCAGGGTGGCTTCAAACTTGCTATGTAGCAGAAGATGACCTTGAACTTCTGATCCTCCTGTCCCCACATCCAGAGTGCTGAGATTGCAGGTGCACAGCAAGGTCCTGATTACCACCCCTGAATTGTTAAAGAACTGGTTCTTTCAGCATTTGCTTTGCATTCTGTATAGCTTCAGCTTGATTTTTTTCTCCTTAGCCCTGGGGGGATCTAGGCCTGAACAGTTGTTTTAACAGTAGTTTGGGCATAGAGTGGGTGACCCAGGTTATTTTCAAGGACAGTGGTGATGTTTCTATTGCAGATGCTACTGTACAGTGGCTCCTGAAGGTTGCAGGGTCACCTAATGACCTGCTCTGGAGTTCAGCTCCTTTGAGACAAATCTCTATCCCCTGAATCGCTTAAGTGAGGACTTGAGGCAGGGGCTAGCGTAACAGTTATACTAGCAATCGGGCCACCATGGAACATACATACATATATATATATATAATATAATATATAAAGATTTATTTATATATTATGCAGTATTCTGCCTGCAGGCCAGAGGAGGGCACCAGATCTCATTATAAATGGTTGTAAACCACTATGTGTGGTTGCTGGGAATTGAACTCAGGACCTAATGCTCTTTACCTCTGAGCCATCTCTGCAGCCCAGAACATTTTCATATTGAATAGGGAACTTTCAGAGAGAGTTCTCTCTTTCTCTCCAAATGCACTTGTAGGTTGAGTGGATCCTGCTACAAAGAGTGAGTGAAGTCATTACCACACTAATGGGAATTACACCGAAGGCAGGGGACATAAAAACAAGGTGATGAGAGCATAGGAAGTTCAAGGACACAGTTAAACATGAAATCTCTGAGGCCACTTCAACTTTCAGCCATCAAAAAAGGACCCCTGGAGAGCTCCAGGAGCTTTGGGCGTCTTTGCAGAAGTCCCTGGGAGCAAAGGAGGAATGGATGGTAGGTTTGCTTGTCCCAACAAGTGGTTCCAGGATAGAGTGGAGCAGAGGCAGGCTTTGACACACATATGCAAGAGTCTGTTCTGATCACAGTAACCAGTGTTGGCTCACACGGTGGAAATATACAAGCCGGAGTTGTTGGGCCACTAATTAGATCAGCATGGAGGGATTTGGACCAGGATGGCCTTGGACATGACCTTTCTCTGTTGCTTCCTGGAGGTGTGGAATCTTTTCTCGGCAGGGCAGAGTCCCTTAACTCTACCCATGTCTGCTCCTAGAAGTCAAGAGTGGTAGGAACTGCTGGGCCCACAGGAGCATCTTAGGGCTGGAAAGGCAGGATCTGTCCTTAGCTAGTCCTTGTCCAGGAGGGCAAGAGAGGAGGCTGGTATGTTGCTCAAAGGGCTCAGCCTCCTACTCTGATTCCCCCCTGTTCACAGCAATCCCCCCAAACCCTGTACTTGTCAAGTCCTTTCCCCAGAGGTCTACCCCACACTCACTGTCCTAGCATTAAGGGTCTTGATGCCTCCCTGCTGCCCATGTCCCCTCCACACCCTCCCATGAGGCACGTGGCACGCCCACTTCCACCGTCATTCCTTCACTTCTGCTGCATGATCCCTACCATCTTTCTGGTTATCTAATTTCTTCCCTCCCACACCCAACACGAATCTTGCCTTTCCCAGGCAGCCTGCCAGGCTCTCCCTTGACTTCCTCTGGCTCCTGTACCTGACTCCCTCTGTTGACTGGTGAACTTTGTTATAGAGCTCTGGCTGTCCTGTAGCCCTGAGAGAGAAAGACCCAGGTCTGTAACCTCAGGATCTCATAAGCCAGTACTGCAGACAGCATGCAAATTACATCAAACGATATGTAAATGAGCACCTGCCGTTTCTTGGCAGAGAGTTACACTCCTGTCCCATGATGCAAAAGGGCAAATGGGGCTGGGACAAGCTGTTTTGGTTCCCTGGTGTCTGGTCCCTGGCATCACTGAGCCACCACCTGGCTAACTTGTACAGTGACTGCTCAGGGACCACCTTTCTTCCGCTTCTGCTTGTGGGCTGGAGGAGGGAGGGAGACATGGAGGCATGAGATCCTGGCCAGCACAGTACTCCAGACCTCTGCCATATGATATGACTGCATGAGGGTGGGGATGTGATCAGGTAAGTCACTGAGATTCAGTTCTAGGACTTTACTGGAGTATGGGGAAAGAACAATGAATTTTCCTCCTGGTTGCTCCAGGACAGTATGTATGCTAAGGCGACTACTAGCCATCTGTCACCCAACAGAGAGAAAGGAAGTGGGATACTGATATCAGAAACCTGGAGAGGCATTCCTCCAGGTCACTTCCAGTCAGTCACATACCACAGGGAATTCAAGTTCTTGTTTAAGCAACGTTGAGTTCCTGTTAGTGGAGATGCTGGTTGTCAGACCCCACTACTATAACCCACTTGAGCAGGAAAGAGTCCTAGTTGGACGGAGACCTGTTCCTTTATCCAATGGGGCTGCCACTCTTGTTGTGGACTAAATTCCATCCCTAAATTCTTAGGATGAAGACCCCAGTTACATTTATTTGGGGCTGGAGAGATAGTTCAGTGGTTAAGAGTGCTGGCTGATCTTCCTGAGGTCATGCTGGCCCACATTTATTGGGGTCCTATGAGGAGGTTCAGGGAGCTGGTGGGTAGGAGCTAATCCAATATGACTAATGACTTAGAGGAAAAACGCAGAGGGGTAGGCAGAGGTAGAAAGGGAGGGACCGAGAGGCTGAGAATAACAGTGAAACACTGAAGAGGCCCCAGCAGAAACAAAAGCAGCCAACACTCTTATTGGGACACTCAGCCTCCAGAACAGGGAGAAATACATTTTTGCTGTGAAAAGCCACCCAGACTGTGGCATTTTGTTATGGCAGTTGGAACTGCCTGACACAGATCAGGAACATGTTTTGCCTCTGTTCACGTGGTATCTTCACATATGCTTGGTTCCAAAGACAGACTGGTTCCTTGCACTCACAGGGCACTGCTGCCTCTTCCACAGAGTCAGGGAATCGAGTAGCAAAGAATTAATTTATTTACAAGTGATTTAGAGTTAGAAATCCTAGGCAAGCAAGTGAGGTGTGGGGTGGCACTTTGGCACCAGCAAGTCACTTGTCCGCACGAACAAAGGAAGCAAATACGCTGTCCTTCTGGCTAAGAAGTGTCTCCGGCTTGTCAAACTCCAGGATAGCACCCCTCTTCAGGACCATCACCAGGTCTGCACTTAGGATGGTGTGCACACGATGCTAGGTGGGCAGGAGGGGCTGGTTAGTGTGGTAGGCAGGACAGTCAAAGAACCCTGTTCTCCCTCAGCCTGGAGGAGATTCATGGCCACCACGTCTCTGTCCTCTCCCCCGTTTTTTCCATGTACCCTGACAGACCCAAGGCTGACTATGTAGCCAAGGATACTCTCAAACGTCTGTTCCCCCTTCCCTGGAGCTAAGATGATAAGATGACAGTGTCACCAACCACACTCCATTTCTGCAGTGCTGGGGACTGAACCCAAGACTTTCATGCCTGCCAGGAAAGCACTCTAACAGCCCAACCATGTCCTGTCTGAGGAGGTGCTTCCAACCTGGAGTAGCTGGGATTTAAACCCTCTACCCTCTCTGCTCTATCAAGCCTTAGCTCTAACCCCCCTCAAGCTTCAAGGCTTACACCCCCCCCCACCTTGCTCGCACATTCAATAAGAAGCAGCCCCAGCCTGGCTCACAGCACTTTAGGCAGGGGTATATCTTGGAATCCAGAGAAATAGGGGTGAGGCCTGAGGCAAATAAAGGTGTAAATGTCTAGACACTCCAATAATCTTCTCTGCCCTCCCACCAGCCCTCTGGACTCCCTGCCCTGAGTACTCTAGGATCTTTTCCTGCCTGCGGGAATCAGCCTCTCGTGATGTTCCCAGAGGTGAGCTTTTTTCCACACACTATGAATGGTCCCTTACCGCGATGGTGACCACAGTGCGGTCTGCAAAGGCTGTCATCACCACCTTCTGGAGGATGTTTTCCTGTCAGGTGGAGGTAGTAGCTGGTGGCTCATCTGCTCCATGGATGGAGTTTGGGATGGCTCTGGGAAATGGGGCCCAGCCCCCCCCACTCCCGCCAGCTCTATGCCCATCTTCTCTCTGGTTCTAGTCCTAGAGGACTGACCAGGTTCTCAACACTCAGGCTGTGCTTGCCTTTGTCACAAAGCCCTTGATGTGAATGTCATCTTGAGGCTTAAGACCACTATATGCCAACTGATCCCAAACATGCTGTCCCAGGACCAACCGTAGCCATGTCAATTGAGGCAGTTGCTTCATCCATGATGAAGATGCTGGTCTTCCTCACAAAGGCCCGAGCCAGACAGAACAGCTGCCTCTGGCCCTGGCTAAAATTTTCCCCTCCCTCTGTGATGATAGCATCTGGAAGCAGACATAGGAGGAAGACAGGTTATAAATAGAGTAAGTAGCTCCATGGCTTATGACTTGTAAGGTGGTCTAGGTTCAGGGTCCATGTATGCAGCTGTGTCAGTGTGTGTGCAGGGGTGATGCATCTGATACAACAAGGCTTCCGTTTGCATGGAGACAATATGCAGTGGCCATCCTGGTGCTATGCACTGCCAGGGCCCTGAACAAGCCTGGTGAAGCCTTTGTCAGAAGGCTGAACTAGGGATGTTAAAGCTTGTCCATCCCCAGTGCCTACACCATGGCTCTGACTGACCCTGGACTGGGGCAGCATCTTCCCAACAGGCTGTAAGATGCATGTATTGTATCGATGTCCACTGTGACTCCTTCCTGGGGCAGGTGGATAGGCAAGGCAAGGCTGAAGGCACACTGTAGTGTGGGGGGCTTGCATCTACCTCCAGGGACCCTGAATGTTCCTTTGTGCTAGACTCTGAGCTGAGTTGTGTGACCGGAGGCAAACTGTTTGACCTCTGAACCCTGTATGGTGAAAGTTGGGACTACGTGGTCACTAAGTTCTAGCTAGATTTGGGGCTCCGAACTTGAGGCTCCTCTTAGCCATGAGTGCAAAGTTCCCCCCAATACCCATCTGAAGAAGGATCAGTCACCCAGGCCTCCTGGCAGCGCCTTCACCACGAGCTTCAGCTGGGCAATCTCCAAGGCTTCCCACAATGTACTGTCTGAGCACTTCTTCTCTGGGTCCAGGTTGAATCTGGGAAGAGGGGTGCACAGAGAGCCCTCAGGAAGCAGGGTTCTGCCTTCATACCCAGGGCAGGGTGTGTAACTGGTGATTGACAGCCTAGTGCTGGGAAGGAGGCACTGAGGAGGTGGTAGTGAGTGAAGAAGCTCTTGGAAGAGTTGGCATGGGGACCAGCAAGTGCTGTTTAAGCCTAATAGAGAAGGCTGTGATGGGACCTCTGTAGAAGGAGGCTTTTGGCCTGCCTAGTCCCACAGTCTGAGCCTTTTGACCTGTCTATTGCCACTTATTTGGCCTAGCAATATCAAAGTCTTAAAAAAACGTATATATCATTATATTAATTGTATGTTGTTTGGCCTATGTCTTTGGCACATTGCTAGCTAGCTCTTTTATTTTTATTTATTTTTATTAGTTTGTCTTGACACATGGTCCATGGCTTACCTATTTTGTTACATGTTTCTCTGACTCCACCCTCTTTCTCCTACTATGCTCCGATTTCCCGCCTACTTTTTCTATGTTGTCTGCAATGGTCAAACAGTCTTTTATTTACAGCATACAGACCTCAGAAAGCAAAGCTGGCCTGGGGCTGGGACACGAGTGCAGGTTCTCACCTGATGGTGCCGCTGAAGAGGACAGGGTCCTGGAGGATGATGGACAGGCGTGAACGTAGTGTGTGCAGTGGTAGCTTGGCGATGTCAATGCCATCAATGATGATGCGCCCTGTATGGTGATGGTGTCATAGGTCAAGTGCCACCAGGGGAGGAGTGCTGCTGGGAATGGATTCAGCCTGGGACATGGATCCCAGCTAGGATACAGAAAGGCAATGACTGTCACAGGGTTTCCTGTGACATCCCAACTAGAGGCCAGGACTGAGGTCCTGCCTGGTGGCTGTGGGCACATGTGTACACGTGTAGCAGCTAACACAAAAATCACCTTCAAACATATCCACCATTCGGAAAAAGGCCAGAGAGAAGGAAGACTTCCCGCTGCCCGTGCGGCCGCAGATCCCAATCTGGAAGCAGAGAAGCAGGTGCACCCTGTGGCCCGGGGGTGTCACGAACGTGGGAGGTCACAGTGCTATGGCCCTGGGGCATTTACTGGTGCAGGGGTCACAGCATCACCTCTCATCTTGGATTTTCTCTTTGGCCAGGCTGGACTTAGTGTTTTGAGCTTGCTTCCTGTGATAGGTTCAGAGGGCCTCTCTCTGGGACCCAAGAGTAGAATAGGCTAGTTGTGCAGGCCTAGGTATGGGCCTGCAGGGAAGACCCATATCTTGATCGGTAGCTGTCAGGGAGTGAGGGCCCTGGTGTGCCTCTATGTGCATGTGTATGGCGTGGTGCGTGTGACGTGCACGGATGTATTTGAGTTCTCTACGTGTAGTAGGGCCATGCCTGATCCTACTGCTTCTTACCTGGTTCTTGGGTCCTAAGAGAAATTTACATAAAGGACTGATAAGGAGACCCAGATAGTGACACAGAAAGGCCTCTGGGGAAGAGACAGGCAGGGACAGAGATATTGCCCAAGGGGATGACAGTAAGACAAAAGGACCCCAGGAGGGATAGAGAGACAAAGGCAGAGAAAGAGGGGCATGTCAGAGATGCGCTGAATCATCAGGACATGGCAGCCTCCCTCTCTGCCAAGACCTTGGCTCTGAAGCTCAGGGGGAATGCAGCAGGGAGCAGGAAAGGGGCCTGACAGAGTCTCCTAAACCAAGGAAGTCCTAGATGCCTGCTTCTGTGGTGGGTGGGGCTGAGGGTAGCTGACCTTCTGTCCTGGGGAGATGAGGGCGTTGACATGCTTCAGCACGGGCTTCAGTGAGCTATCATAGCGCACACTCAGGTTTTGAATTTGGATCTTCCCTTGGTCTGGCCAGTTCTTGGGGATCAATGATGGTGCTGAAGGACAGGCTGGGGGGTCAGCCACCAGGTGTAGGCCTCTCCTAGCACCAGAAAGGCCACCTCCTCCCCACTCTGGGGATACCCTCTGCAGACTCTCACCCAGAAGCCCCTCATAGCTTTCTGCCTCGGTTTTCAGGAGTGTGTGGATACGCTTCACAGCCCCCAGTTGGATCTCCATGTCTGCCAGGTTCCTCACCATCCAGTTGAGATAGTTGGAAACCTACAGGGGCCAGCTGGTCACAACTGTTCAGTGATCACCATTTTCCCCTTCCGCCAGATGACTCTCCTTACTCTGAGGAAAACAAGGAACCCCCCCCACTAACTGCCTGAGCTCAGTGGCAACCCGGAGCCATGATGGGCTACAGAGGCAATGGCTCCTTATCTGCCACATTCAGCATAGCCTAGGTGGTTGTGCATTATCTCTCCCATATTTTAGCTGAGGACAGTGCCCTGGGTGCTCAGGAGCTGTATCTGACTCCTTCCAGCCACAAGCCCACTGCCACTCACCATCAAGGCATAGGTGAGGCCCAGGCCCACCAGGCCAGCAGAGAGCTCTCTGTGTAAAGAGTTCGAGATAGAGGTGGCGGCCGCAATGAGTACCACGCATGCTCCGATGTACTCCTGAGGAAGGACAGCAGCTGGCCTGGGCTGTTGTGGGGCAGAGCCTGAGCTCCAGCTCAGCAGACATACAAGGGCCTGGCAGAGGCTGAGGCCTAAGAGCTAATGCTCACCCCAAGGTTATGCACCCTACTTCCTGAGGAAAGATCTTATCACTGGCCAACTGAAGACACACACATACCAGCCACCCCCCTTATACAGGTCCTATAGCCCAGGTGATCCTTATACTTTGTAGGCTTTGGTTGCTGTCCCCAGAATGCTGGGATTACAGACATGGCGTAGGGATTGAACCCGGAACCTTGTGCATACTAGGCAAGTACTCTCCCAGCCGAACTACACCCACAGTCCCAACCTCCATTGTTCTTAATGTCTACATTGTGCAAACTCCACTCTGTTTCTGGAACACCTGTGGGGTACATGGGATGAACATGCAGAGTAGACGTGGAGGGCTGGCTACCAAGGCTGGAGAGCAGGAAGGCTCTGGGCCCCTTCTTCCAGCGATTCTTCATGTGTTTGCCCCCAGTTCCAGCACCACATTCCCAACAGAACCCCTGTCCCAGGCCCCAGGGTGGAATGATACTTGCCATGCGGACTTCCAGCCATCTATTGGCTGCTGTGAGGAAGAGGGAGGCGATGTTGTTGGAGTCCGTATATTCTAGAAGCTTCTTCTGGAACCGGGCCTCATACCTGGAGAGTGAAGAAGATGTGATGGAACAGGGTGGGGACTCTCCTCACTTACAGAGGGCTCTTGGCAGCCCCCAAACAGGCCAGCTCTTAGGTTGATCTCACATGTGGTCCCACCTCTGTCCACTTCTCCTGCTTCTGGCCCACTGGAGTGCATCAGATCCCTAACATGTGTTCTGCATTTCTCTCTATGGGCAGACAGCTTATTCTTTCAAAATCTCAAAGTGTGCACCTGCTGAGAGCATCAATGGCATCCAGGATTAAGGATCCCCTCCTTGGCAGGGGCACATTATAGTCAACCTTATTTTTACAGCCTGCAGTGGCCCCCAGCCTGGTCAGGGTTCATGGCAACATCTCCCACTCCCAAGCCCTTGGCTCATGCTCCTTCCATCACCTGGAGGCTTTTTCTCTTGCTCTTCGCAAATCTGGTCCCTTCTCAATTCTCACACCTGTATCTTCACTGCTGCCTCACCAGACACCTCAACCCATACCTCCATAAACCTGTCTTTTCAGCCTGCTAGCTGTTCATGATCTGCTTGAACACTCCTCTAGTTGTTTATGATCCACCTCACTCACCAGACTGGGGGATGTGTGGGGATAAGTGAGTAGACAAGAGAGTTGACCCTCTTAAAAGGTCTGGCCCTTTTGGTCAGGATCTTGCTGGACAAAGATCTCTGGGCTTTCTGTCTCATCCTTTAGGCCCTTGTCATTTCTTCTGCATCATGCTACACAAACCTGCCTCCTTTGATGGTCTGAACTCCTCCGACACCTCCTTGAGATCTAGAAGTACTTGTTTAATGATGAACAAAGGGATCATGAAAAGCCATCTTGACACTAAACTGGGAAAACCCAAACTTGGGAACTCAGAGGGGACCCCATGCCTTGTTGGGCATATCCTTATTCCTGAAACTGCTCTACTTGCATTATTTCTGGACAGAGGACATGCATCTGAGGATAATAAAGTGCATCTTTGAGGTGCGGGGTAGTGTGCATTACACAGCCAAGTGGTGGATATGTGTGGGCAGGTGACAGGTCTGAGGTGAGTGTGAATCTTGGCATGAAAAGGATTTGAGTAAGTTCACATTAATATGTGTGTGTGAGTGCATGTGTGCCTGAGAGAAGGTGAGGCATATGACAGCTATACCTGAGGACTGGGAAAGCTCCATAGTGGTACAAACCCAGACTAGCATCCAATCACCATTAGCATGCTAGGATCAAGGTTTCTCCGTGGCTAACATGGGAACACTGATGTTCAACATGGACTGAGGGTGTTTAGGCCAAGTGCAGGGCACTGTGGAAATCCTGCTGTTTCTGTCTCAGACTCATCATGTCTCCACTGCAGCACTCTGTACAGACCTGCCTTTTCTAAGGAAGTAGCTGGGCTGGGCTTCTCAGCCACTTCCTCCAGACTTTACTTTTGTAAGGTAGGCCAAAGAAGTTCTTATTTGATGATAAACACTGAAAGGCTGTCTTGACACCACTGCCCAGGGCTGAATAGCCTGGGTTTTTAGCACACACCTGTGTCACATGGCTATTGTGAGAATGACTGCTGGTAACTCATGTGCACTATTTGGCCCTTGGCACCCCACCAATGTAAAGTCAATAATGCTAGTTAGCTTCCACTGGGGTTGACTTGTGGGCTAAGGCCAGCGAATTAGACACATACAGCAGTGATAAGAAGTCTTGTATTCAAATTCAGGAATTTGAACATGACCAGCATGCTCATGATGAGGGTGTGGACTAGGCCTAGCAGGCCCACGGCTGACCACAGGCTTATTCCAAGTCCTGGCTTGGGCCAAGGTTTAGTATGAGTACTGGATTCTGCTCAGAAGTCTAGTCCACTTACAAAAGCCAGTCTGTGATGCCAGAGCTCACTCCAAGGGTTTCCTGACACCAGTTTACAGCTCAGCTGGGAGCCGAGTCTGGAGCCCTGTGGCAGGTTTAGGGGTATCTGTGTGGAGATGTACAGGCTTCTGAGGGGTAGAGGATATCCAGGGAATGTAGCCTGGTCTGTGACATAGCTCTGCTTTCCCCAGATGATATCTGAGAGGTGATTCTCACAGACCCACTTGCCCCAGGAGCAAATACAATCTGTGCCAAAGCCCAGGGCACACCCTGCCCACCAGGGCTGATTTTGGACATGGTAATGGGGGAAGAGATGAAGGTCTTGGACCCTCAGCTGGTCCTTAAGTCTTAGGGCTGCTTCTGACACAGGGCTTAGTGTCACATGGTTATTGTCACACAGCTGTTCTGTTCTAAAAATAAACTGTTGTCACCCTCTGGGTTAGGCTTGGAGATGAAAGCCAAACTATGTGGGTCAGGGGTCTCTGGTCTGGCTGGGAGGGAGGAACGGAAGCTCTATGAGATCCAACCACTACTTGGTTGTGAGGAACAAGGGCCTTCTCTAGCATTTGGCAGCCTCAGATGCTCCCATCCCAATACTGCCACTCAGGGTGGTGAGGCGGTACCAGGGACATTGAACTTTCAGACAATTTCCCTGGGTGAGTGAACTCTTCCCTGTCCCCCAAGTCACAGCTTCTGTAACGGTTCCTTGGGGGAATGAATCGGGGAATAGGGTGGGAGGAGGCTGAGGGAGGACTAGGAAGGACTGGGAGGAGGGAAGGGAGGGGGAGCAGAGGTAGATATGGAAAAAAAAGAATCCTTCCCTAGCTGGGTTCCTTCTGTGCTCCCAATGCCTGCTTCCCCTCATCTAGTACAGCAGTAGTTACATGGTCTGTGGGGACTGTAAATGCCTCTGGGCTGTGGGCCATGTGACACACCTCCAGTGCTAGGCACTGAGTCAACACAAGCGGAGCTCAGTGTGTCAGATGGGTGAGTGGGCTTTGGAGGTGCATTTCCCGGTCCTGTGACTGGAACCATCATGCTCAGCACTCAGGACACAGTGCAGGATGAATAGAAGTGACACTCAGCAGTGTTAACATCAGAGTTGGCTCTAGGTGTGGTCAGATTTGTCCCAAGCTGGTTAGTCATGCTCTGCCTTAGTTCAGCAGCCCATAGCTTGTCTACAAGGTTAGGATTCTATATCTGGAGTGAACATGGCCTGTCCCTGCTGGTGGGCATTGCCCATGGCCGAAGGTGTGATTACATGAGTATGCTCTGGGCCTTCCTAGGTAGGGTCCTTTGAATTGATTCTCATGACCTGTGACCAGAGGCCAACCCCACTCCACCCCACTCCTACCCTGGGGGCTCTGGGCTTGTACCTGAAGGCACGGATGGTGGTGAGTCCTTCCACAGTTTCAGCAAAGTGTGAGAGCAGTGGGAGCTGTGTTGTGTCATCCAGCTGCTGCAGGTCCCTGTGATGATGACAGTGGTTAGCGGGGCAGCCTGCACACAGCTCAGCAGGAATGGAGCTAAGGCCGCCAGGTTGGGCAGCCCCATCTCTCTCAGCCTCAGTTTCTCACTTGCTGAGAGTGACAACAAAGGGAGGTCCCGTCACGCTACTGTGGACATCAAAGATGTTCAGGTGGAGTTGCTTCTACAAAGCTTGCTATGCCTGTCCGATCACCCTGTCACCCTGGGCATCACATCTGGCAGTGAGATGGGGGCGGGGCACTGATTCCACCCCACAGGTGGACATCCTGGATATAGGACAGCTGGCCAAAGGAACAGATTTGATGCTTCAATTCCTTGTTTCCTAACAACTACAACAGGCCTCAGGGCATCCTAGGCTAGGATCTAAATATTTAGTTCCTGAGTAGGGAGAGGAGGCCATAGGTTTCCATAGCAACAAGAGCCTCCTGCTGTCTATAGCCATGCATGGATATGCCAGGTAGGCCAGCTGGGACACAAGAAGCAGCCTCCCTAGACACTGTTCTAAGAGCCAGGTACGGAGCAAATATGCCTTCCTTGGCAGAGAGATAAACTTTGTAGGACAGCTTGTACTAAAGTGTGTGGAAATACTTGAAGTACACAGTAAGGAATAATGTTTGGAAAGATACTGCCATTTTGTTAATGGCAGTGCAAAATGCCCCTGGTGGGTGCTTGGAAATTCTGAGCCATTCAGACAAAAAGCCATTTATATCAATGCTGATTCTTATGGGCAGGTGATAAGGGTAAAAAAAAAATGTATTTTAACATAATGATTATTGTTGCCAAGCAATATTTTGACTCTTATTTCTTATCAACTATATGCACTTGGGAAAGGTACTTAACTTTTATGAACACTGACTGAAGTAAAAAAATAAAGTACATTTTGTATCACAAATAAGAAACATAACCAAAGCAAGTTCACAGAGCTGTTATGAATATTGTCTGATAATTACTGTTATAGATAAAAATATAATGCATGTATACATACACGTGTATGTGTGTGCAAACACATATACATATTTATGCTTATAAATACTGTATGGTGTTGGGAATCAACCTCATGCCTGGAGCATGGTGGGCAATGCTCTACCCAGACCCATTCCTAATCTAGATGCCACTTCACCATTTCTAACATGCCAAGTATGAAGCAGGACGTTGACTTAATGATGGTTGTCACTGGTAGTTTAAGAAAGTGTGGCCTGGAGGCCTTTTAAGTTTTCATTCTAACTTTTTAAATCAATGAGTTTAAGAGAATCACTTTTGGGGCTGGAGAGATGGCTCAGCGGTTAAGAGCACCGTCTGCTCTTCCAAAGGACCCGGGTTCAATTCCCAGCACCCACATGGCAGCTCACAACTGTCTGTAGTTTCAGTTCCAGTCAAACACCAAGGCAAATAATTAAATAAATAAATAAAAGTGTTTTTTTTTTTAAAAAAAAAAAAAAAAAGAGAATCACTTTTAGAAAGAACTCTCTAGAGAATATTCTAGAATACTTTGAGTAAGGAAGATAGGTGTGTGTATGTGTGTGACCTAACCTCACAATGACCCATGAGTGGCTGCAGGAACCCCAGTCTATCACACCTCTCACACCAGGTGGTATCTGTCCCCTATTAGAAACCAGCCTGATTCCTAAGTCAGCATGGCTCCTGGGATCATACAGTCCTCATGAGGAGCATTTGGGACAGATGGATGAGGGGTATAAACATGCTTACCCAGCCCTAGCCATTCCATTCCTGACCACAGCTCCCAAGGAAACATCTGAGGTATGAACTCTGGAGTGCATGCTGACAGATGATATGCTAGGACAGGTATTGCCTCTATTTCTATTCTCAATTTTGGGAGGACACGGCTCTATCACTTTTATGATGATGATTCTGGTAAGCATTCCAACCCGCCATCGCAAGGGACCTCCTATCCCTGTTCCACACACCTGGACGCCACTCGGAAGTACTTCTGGATGAAGTAGCACACGACAGCTAGGGGTAAGAGGGCCACGAGGAACACGGGTGTGACATAGGAGATGACAGTCAGGGCAGAGACACAGAGCAGGGTGGATCGGCTCAGACACTCCAGCGTGGATGGGATGTGCTGAGGAGGTGAGGGGTGACAGTGGGGACATTTCTGTATTAGACTCTTTGGAGGACTATTTCCACCATGTTTGTCTCTCATTTAACTGCAGGCTCATAGTGTATCTGTCTAGCTACCCTGCAGGCTCGATGAGGGCAGGAATCAAGACTGTTTCCTCACCATCTAGTAAGATAAATCAATAAAGGAGATGGGCTGAATCCAAGTGAACATTGAGAATGTCTTGGAATTTTTCTGAGTAAGCCAGGGGAACCTTCGATGAAAGCCAAAAAGACCTGGTTTCCCTTCAGACGTACGAAGCTCTCGAGGGAGGCCCAGATCCCGAGGCAGCATCAGTCAGATAGGGACACTGGGCTCTGATGGCCAGCATCTGAGAGGGAAAGCCCCCAGGGTCCCAGGGAAAGCATGCACAGTCAGTACCTGGTCAATGGTGTTACAGTCAGATGAAAATCTGTTCAGGATACTCCCCAGGGGTGTGGTCTCAAAGAACCTAAGAGGCAACCAGAACCATTATATACTGATTGATTTACTTTGTTTATGGAATAAGGGCAGCTATTTGATTTAAATGTCTCTAGAACCATCTGAGTATGGCTTCCTAGCAGCAGTTGCCTTTGTGGGTCTGTAAATATCTGGCTTGTATCCTTGAGAATTCCTGCAGTTACTCAAAAGGGTGTTGGCTTCCATTTAGCCTCTCTCACTCAGAGGTGATCACTGACATCCTCCTAGACCTGACTCAGTTGGCAGCTGCTCCCTTGGGACACAGAGTCCTTTCCCAAGAGAACAGGTCCCTGGGACAACCTGTCAACTGGCTAACATGAGAGGCTACATTCGCTGTCAGCACTCTGGCTATCATCTGGAGTTGGCCCAACCCAACCAGAGAGCTTCTGAACTTCAGATTGGGGACAGAGGATAAGTCAACGAGGCCACCACATGCATGGGCCACAGAGACACAACAAAGCTGGAAGTGGAAGTGTACCAGGTGGGGGGCAGCTATGAAGTAGGGTACCGGAGGTCGGGAAGCCATGAGACCAGGTACCAGGTATCAGCCTGGCCAGCCAATCGGGTGTGATATTATAGCTTCTCCATACCTGCCACTAATCCTGTTCCCAGTGCCAGAAAATATAGGCTGTGGAGGGATGGGAGGGAGGAGGCAGAGGAACTTGTGGGCTGAGATGGACAGATTATACCACCTAGGGAAGGGAATTAACCTTTACCCAAAGCTTGCAGATGCTCATGTTGAAGGCTAATGTGACCATCAGATTAGCTAGTCATGTAAAATATTCACAGGGTCTGCTGAGTAAATGTCAGTTCTCCCTTCTTCCTGCTTGTTTCTTTTAGAAGGACACTTCTACACACACTGGACCTCAGTCAGACTAGACTGTGACAAAGAGGATTTGGGACTCCAAGCATAGTGACCTGCCCTGGTATGGTCAGGTCTGGTGTACCTCATGGGGGCCAGGATGATGCGGTTGAGCAGGCTGCGGTGAAGCCTCTTGGCCACCTTCAGTCCTGTCCACTCCACAGTGACAGAGGTGACAAGGCACAGGACGATACCCAGGCTGCAGAGCACGGTGAATACCATGGCATAGACAGATTGGTCCAGAGCACATTCCTAAGTGGGAGGAGAATGAGAGGGCTCTGGGCTGTATGCACGTTCAGCCCTCCCTCCTCTCTATCAGCCCTGCTGTGGGCTGCGGTCATACCTGACTGAGGGAACAGTTCCTGGCAGCAGGGCTCAGGACCAGGGCACTGTCAGCCCACTTGGCCAGCCAGTAATCAATGGCCACCAAGACCATGTGTTTGAGTAGCTGGGAGAAGACAAGCAGGGACAGGAGCAGAATGCCAGCAGAGGACAGATACTTAGAGCAGGCACGCCATGGGATCTTAGCTCGCTGATGCAGCACGGAAGACAAGTTATCATCTTCTTCACTCTCGGCTGCCTCCTCTGTAGGTCGCAAGAACCCACCCTGTGGCTTCACAGATCACAACCCTCTGAAGGTGGACCAGGGGCACATTTTACTCCTACTTATAGATGGAAAAGATGCCTGATCAAACCACACTACCTAACCATGTCCAGAACCCTGGGCTTCTGTCTCTGTGTATGATGGTTAATACTGTCAACCAGAATCATCCAAAGACAAGCTCCTTGGCAAGCTAAAAGGGATGATCTACTATAGGCTAGTTGAGGTGGGGAGCCTGCCAACCACAGATGGTGCCATTCCATGAACTGCAGTCCTAAACTGAATAAAAAGGAGAAAGTGAGCTGACTGTTCATGGCTCTCTGCTTCCTGACTGGACACCATGTGACCATGTGCCTTGCTCCTGTCACCAGGCCTTTCCTGCCATGACAGACTACAAGCCTCAGCAGATCTTTACAAACGTTGCTTCTTGTCAGGTGTTTTGACACAGCAATAAGAAAAGGAGCTAGCTCTCATGGGTGTTAACTGTACTCCCAGGGTCGAGGCCCATACCTTCCTCCTCTTCCTCATCCAGTAGAAGGCCATCTCTGGAGGACATGGCACGGGGCAGGCCCTGAGATGGTTCTGAGGCTTTTCTCTCCATGATTGTCTCCTGAAAGACAGATGGAGCCTGGCTAATGTCTTCAAGGAATGCTTGTGGTCAAGGAGAGGTTGGGGCAGCTACCCTAGTGATGGCTGGTTTACAGGTTGTCTCTACCTTGGGGAGGGTGCACATGAACACGTGCTCATCTTGCCAGAATTAATTTCTTCTCTTTAGCAACAGCACCTTGCTATCTCAGAGAGGGTATTCTGTGTGTGTGTGTGTGTGTGTGTGTGTGTGTGTGTGTGTGAGAGAGAGAGACGGAGTCTCTGAGCCCAGACCAGCCTTGAACTCCTCATGTTCCTGCACCATCCTCCGCAGTCTAGGATAACAGTGTGCACCACCACACCTAACTCTCCCCTGTCATTGATCTCTGAGATGCAAGCAACTCAGGCGGACATTTGACCATGGACTGGCTAACCCTCACATCCCGCCATCCTAGCTGTAACAAGCCAATCAGGATGAGCCCATGACTGGACGAATGAGAAGGTTCTGTTGAGTCGTGAGAAGTGCATTCTGTTGCAGAAGGGAGCCTAGGGCTGTGGTTTCGCTCTACTGCTGTGAGAATGAGGCTAATTTGAGAGCCGTGAAGCAAAGAGACAGACAGAAACAGAATCCTGGTGGTGATCCAGTGAGGAATGAAGCCACAAGTCTCTTGGGACTTTCTGGTTTCATGAACCAACCATTCCTTACCATCCCTGTTTTTCTTTGTTCAGCCAGTTTGAGCTGGTTTTCTGGAGCCTTTCAGCTAAATGGTATCCTAACATCTGTGTGCACCTGATTCTGTCTGGGTCCCTGCATAGGTGCCAGATCTGCTCTGGTAGAGCAAGTTCAAGACAACCCTACATCTGTCCTTTTGGAGACTTTCTGGAAGAGGGGGCAGTGAAGACAGCCAGGCCTTGTGAGTTCAGATTCTAGTAGAACCTTTTATGTAGGGATGCCTGTCTGGCATCCATATTCTCACCTTCTCGAGCTCTTGGTCTTGCCGGTTCATGAGGGTCTTCCAATGCTCAAAGAGCTGGCACTCAGACCTCTGGAAGTCTTTGAGTGTTCCCTCCCTCTGAATGGTGCCATCCTTCATAGCAATGATCTGCCAAGGCAGCCACAAAATGGGTTTGGCTAGGTCAGAGTAGTTTGAGACAGAGGGGTGGTGTTGAAGAATATTATGTTAAGGAGTATTACTTTTGTTTATATTGCATTTGTTTAACTCTGTGAAGCTGTGTTACTTTGCCTGCCTGAAACACCTGATGGTCTGATAAAGCACTGAACAGCCAAAAGCAAGGCAGAGAAAGAGAATAAATAGGAGAAATTTGGAACAAAAGAATGAAGTAGCCACAGAAGGAGGAGGACTCCAGGGGCCAACCACACAGCCACATAGCAAGCCACAGAGTAAGAAACAAAGAAAGGCACACAGAAATAGAAAGGTAAAAGCCCAGAGGCAAAAGGTAGACAGGATAATTTAAGAAAAGTTGGCTAGAAACAAGCCAAGGTAAGGCTGGGCATCCGTAAATAAGAAAAGGTCTTTATGTGTGATTATTTGGGAGTTGGGTGGTGCGTCCCCCCCCAAAAAAAATAAAAAGAGTAAAAGAAAATCCAACAACAGACGGCCACCTTGATCCACTGCACTGTGCAGTCTGGTGCTCACCCACACCCTTCATTCTCAGTGGGTGCCTTTGCAGAGCTAATGAGTGCCAGGATCGGCAGGTTACCCACAGAACCCCACCAGCATCAGTTTCCAGATGCTGAGCAGGCCAATTATATGCTATCCTGAGCTGCTCCTGTTTGTAGGTTCTATCAAGTGTGGTAACATGCGTGTTAATCTGTGTCGGTGTGGCTGTGCCCTTCTGGAGTCTCGCAAACTCTCTATTTGAAGCACTCAATGACACCATCATGTAGAATCAGCTTTAACTGGCACCCGCCCCATCCTGGGGTCTTGAGCACAGTTACCTCAAGGAACAGGAATCTCCATGTCTGCCTTACTGAACTCAGGATTGTTCTCAACTACAGCCATGTTGCTTTCTGAAGCCATTTCACCTATTTAACTAGCCTTCAGATTTTCTTTTCTTTTTCATAGCAAAGGAGGTTTTCCACAAGGAAGGTTTATTTTGAGAGAAATTAATTAACAGGCCTATTTGGCTCAGATTTGAAGCTCAGAGAGCATCTTAGACTGTGGCTGCTGTCCAGGGAAATTTTGATATAGGTGTAGTCAAGTGATCTCAGCATTAAGTGATTCTCAATGAGATAGAGAGTAACTATGTCCCCACCTACTAAGGACCAGGTGAGGGGGTTATTCATGGGGTTCTGTGGGAGCCCTGTTGTCTGTAGGATTACTGCCACCATTCCTTCTGACATTCTGCGTCAAACAGAGGCTCCACCCCATACATCCCTGAAGGCCAATGGCCTCAGGAGTCGGCTCTCCCATTTAAATGAGAGCAGGGGAAGCTGGCTGGGCAATGCTAGCCTAGGCTACACTAGAAGGGAATCAAGCCAAACAGGCAATGTCTACAGATCCAGGTGACACCAAGTCTCTGGACTCTAAGTATTTCCCACACAAAACCCCCCAGGGCAGGTGTCTTGTGCTTTCTGGTCATCAGTCATCACTCCCTGGCTGTATGACTGATTCTGTTGGAGATCACGGGCACACGCCCACATGCACACGCCCACGCACACGCCCACGCACCACTCCACAGCCTGCCCCCTTGTGGTTCCTACCCAGTCTGCATGAGGCAGGTACTGTAGCTTGTGGGTCACCAGGACTACTGTCCTCTTGTCATCACGGAGCAGCTCAAGGATGCCGGCCTGCATCAGGTGGTCACTCAGATGGACATCCAAAGCTGAGAAAGGGTCATCCTGAGAAAGACAATAAGGTGTGAGGGGAATAGTGGACGTGAGCAGAAGTCTCCAGAGTTCTGTTGAAGCTGTTCTAGGTACAGACACCAGCTAGCTTTGTGGCCATGGACCACCCACCTAACCTCTCTGGCGCTTAAATGTCTTACTTATCACTATAAACCGACCTTATCAATTCACTTCTGGTCCCCTGAACCCATCCATGGCTACCAATCTCCTAAGAAGCATGAACTCCTCAGTACAGTGTTCCAGGCCTCTGCAGTCTGCTCAGCCTACCTTTTCTTCCCAAGCTCTTCCCATTCCAGGTTGCCAGGAGCTGTCATTCTAGCCTTTGCCTGAGCTGTTTCTTCCACATAACATGCTGTTCTGCCTTGTGCATGGTGAACTGCTTTCCACCCACACTCACCCAGGCACGAGTCCTGTGTCCCATCCTCTCTGTCCTAGGGAGAGCCCTGTGCAAAGCCAGACCTGATCATCTGTACACCATGCCTGCAAGGCCCCCAGGATCTCATACCCCAAGCCTGTGCTTGTTACTGATGAACTGAATGAATGGAGGAAAGTGGCCACTGGACAAGTATCAGGTGGGACCTTGGAGGGTCTAAAGCTTCATAACTGTGCAGTGTATGTTAGGTCTAGAATCTACACGCAAAGCATCCCTAGTGAGAGCTGTGTGTGCTGAGGGGTCAAGGACAGAATAAAGCCAGGATCAGAGATCTGAGGTTGCTTGTGCTGAGTCTTTTCCCTGAGTCTGTGCCCTGTTTTCCTTCTGTTTAATTGATTCTTCAAGGCTCTCTTCCAGGAAGCCCTCTCTGATCCCTCTGGTTACCACAGCTGTCTTATGGTTTGGGTCACACAGCTTAGCTTTGAACCAGCTACATTTCCTGCATATATGTGAGTCTGTCTCCCTAATCAAACTTCACATCTTCAAGGTCAGGGCTGAGTCTTAAGATTCTTCAATATCAACTGGGGTACATGGCACAGAGCTTGGCATGAGGTAGAAAGTTTTATCTCATGTTTGGTGACTAGAGAAGGGTTCTGAGGCCACCTGAGCTCCCCAGAGAAATAGCTCAGTAATTAATTATCAGTGTCGGAAGTGATGTCATACTCTCCATGTGATTGTATTCTGACAGTTGGAGCTGCCTCTTTGTCTTTTTGAGAGGTAGTCTCTAACCACAGCTGGCCTCCTCTGGAGGTGATTGGGGGAGCTCAAGGAAAAGTCCATAATGGGTTATCAGCACTGTTCTTGCCTGCCTCAGTTTCTCTATAAGTAAGATAAAGGCTGTATCTCTAGCAGGAGAGGTTTGTTCCTGGTTAGGGAGGTTGACTGACTGATTGATGATGATGATGATGATGAGGAGGAGGAGTGTTAGGGAACAAGGCAGTCAGAGGTGAAGGCCCAAGGGAAACTTCAGCAGGGACACTCACCAAGAAGACAACATTGGTGTACTGGTAGAGGGCCCGGGCCACACTGATTCGCTGACGCTGACCACCAGACAAGTTGATACCCTACCAACAAAGGACAGAAAAAGATCATGACCTCATCCATTCAGGCCCTCACTGTGTACTTGGGGCTCTATGAGAAGATAGTCACCCCCAAATTGGATGGCTGACACCTCCCATCAGCCAGGGTGCTGTGCAAATATTCTGCCAAACTAAAGCATTCTCTCCTGGATGGAGAAAGGAGACTTCTAAGACTCAGGGAGCTAAGAAACTTTATGGTATTCAGGAAATAAGAAAAACTTACAAGGTTCAGAAAGCTCCTGAAACTTACAAGACCTAAGGTTATAACAGCAGAAGTAATTGCTGCAGAGGAGAGACTCCAACTGGCCACACTGCAATAAGTTGTATAGGTTGCTGCAGGGACACAGCTTTTGTGACTTATTACCCAATGACTTATAGTTTTCTTATCATCCATTATTCCTAAGAAGAACTTCAGGACACAGTGGGAACATGGGTAGAGAGCAGGGTGTGGGTGGGGCTTCCACTAACCCGTTCCCCAATCTGAGTCTGGTCTCCATGGGGCAGGATGTCTATGTCCGGCTGCAAGGAACAGGCTTCAATGACCATCTTGTACCTGGAGAGTAGAGAGAAGGAGTCAACTAACTGGGCTGGTCAGAGTGGGGCCTCAGTCCTTGTATGTTCATTAGTCTGTGGGTTGCTGGGCCCCAGTGAATGATGGCTTTAATGCACTTCCTGCCTAATGCAAGCAAACACCATGAGAGCATTAAAGAGCTAAGGTCAGCATTCGCACAGCCTGGGGAAAGTTAAATATTTGAAGGATAAAATTGTATGGGAACAAATAGGCTGAGTGAGGGAAGAGAGGGGGCTTATGGTCCCTGAGCAGTGGGAAATGCTGCAGCCACAGCTCATGCTGGGGCACCATCTGGGAAAACCACTGCAGATTGTTTGGAGGTGGTAATGGTGATGGTTGATCAAATATTTGCCTAGCCTGCTCTCCTTATTCTTTGTTGGCCAGCTCTTAGCCTGGGGCAGGTGCCAGCCAGCATCTATGGAGACTTCCAAGTTTCTTGGTGACACATGTCCTTAGGCAGCTCTGGATTTGACACCCATTTTAGTAATTTACTGGCTGGCCTTGGGTCAGTTATTTAAGCTTCAGAACCTTGCTTGCCTCACCTATGAAATGGACACAAGAGTATTATTGTGCCAGAGATACGCATGCCTATAAAAAAAATGGGCATAAGAGTGTTACTGTGCCAGGGACACACATGTGTATGAAGAGCCCGGCACCCTTCTGAGGCAACTGCTGTGATGGTGGATGCTGGCAATGACTGTCCTGGGAGCATTGTGGTGTGTGTTTATGTGTGTGTGTGTGTGATGGGGTTCAGGGTGAGGAACTACAGGAAGGTTAAGCATGCCTAGCTCAGCCCTACCCCTGTCCCAGCTAGACAAGACAATGTCTTCTCCCTTCTCTTTCATACAGAAGGGAGTGCTGGAACTCAGGCATATCTGGGTAGACTCCAGGATGCCCACAAGTGCCAAGGCCACACCCACCCGCCCTGGGTCTCTCTCCCGGAGGCTGTTACCGCTGCTTGTTGAAGGGACTCTCGAAGGTGATATTTTCCTCCACAGTGGCATTCAGCAGCCATGGCTTCTGAGATGCGTAGGCCACAGGGCCTCTGCTCCTACAAAACACTGGTGCTGAGGGTGAGGCTCTTCCCTGGGGCTCCTTCTCAGAGCAACTGTCAGGTCAATCAATGGCTTAACTGGGGCATAGCCAGGTTACATGACAGGAATCTGTGATGGGTACTGTGTAACATAAGTCATGTTCTTCATGATGGTCTCAGTCTTCCAAAAAGATCTCTAGTTCCCTCCAACCCCGTTCTGTGCCTCTAATCCCAGAGACCCAGTCTGCAGCCACACATAAGGGTCCGAGTACAGCCAGACCACATGTGTATATGAGGAGACCCAGGACTTGGCTCATTTAGAAAGGATAATGGGGGAGGGCCCTCATGACAGGGGAGGCTTTCTGAGGAAAATCTCCCGGGTCAGAGGAGCCAAGCCGTGTTCTGAGGTCTAGTGGAAACTCTAGAGAGTCCAAACCTCAGGTAGTTATGTACAGGATTTTCATCCTCCCTACACTAGCCTTCACCAGTCCCATCTCAACCCTGAGGCAGGGAGGATTCCCACGTGTCACCAAACCCAGCAATTCCTTACTCAGCTCCTTTACTCCCTACAGAGCACATTTTTCCCCCGAACCACAGCCAAGGCAACTGCTTCCAGTGTGTTGTAGTTTCCAAAGCCCCTCCTTCCCACTCCCCTCACCCCAGAAGCTGCTGAGAATGAACCAGGTGAAACACTGAGGTATGGCAACTCCTGGGCCACAGTGGAGCATGAGCTCTTCCTGGGACCTGCAGTCGCTCCTGGACCCCTTTGAGGAAGCCTGCCAGTCAGTCATGGACGCACAGCACATGTACCTGACATCTGAGTCAGCCGCTGTCTCCCGCTCAGGGCTGCTGCAGAGGAGAGAGACACAGGTCAGTACCTCCTACCTTATGGTTGGGCCCCCTGGTACCCAGTCTGCAGCCACATATGAGGTTGTAGATATGTCCAGGCTGGGAAGTCTCACTGCCTGACATGAAGATGTATGAAGAAAACCAGTATTTGCTTCATTTAAGGGGGAGGCTAGGGGGAAAAGGCTCCATGAGAGGAACTTGCTGGGTCAGAGGAGTAGACTGGTGGACTTTTCAGCCTCAGCCTTGAGTCTAGGTTCTAACAAGCAAGCCAAGGCCTTAGGCCAACAGGGATGCACCCAGGTGGGTAGGGCGCTCTGACCACAGCCAGGTTGAGCCAAGCAGTTGACAGAATCTGTACCATGTGGGTAGCTACCTGCAGCTGAGACGCTGAGAGGTTCCAGGCATGAACCGTAGTCCTCCCACATGGCACAGCAGAAGAGTCTTAGAATGTGGGGGATCCAGCCAGGGAGACACATGGGGACTGGTGCTCATAGACTATGGCCTGTTCCAACAGCTCCAGTGTCAACTTTCTTATTTTAATCTCCTTGGACACAACTGGACTTTCACAGGCCATGTCTGGGTTTTGGTTTAAGTCATACAATCCCTATGGTTTGGGAGGCCGGGCCTGTCACCACCTGGGGACAAGGTGGTAGTAGCCAGAGAAAGGTGTCTCTGAGGCTGGGGGATGACACCTTTGTTGACTGGTAAGCTGCACAGATAAGCAGCCAGCACAGTCCACAGCCTCCAGACTTCTGAATTTTCAGGGAAGGGGAGAAGGCTGTGCTGCCTCACGTGACCCATCCATTTCTTTTGGAGCTTTTAGACTTTCATTGAGCATAATTAACAAGGCTGAATTTTCTGTGTAGTGTGAGGGATGCCCATCTCTACTCATTATAGACAAGGTTTGGTTTTTTTCCTCATATCCCTGCAGCTTTTTAAGAAACACCTTTTCCAATTATTTGTTTCCTACTACATTTTCTTTTTGATTTAAAGCAGGGATTCTTGTGTTCCAGGCTGGCCTTGAACTCCCGATCTTCCTGCCTCCTCCTCCTAAGTGCTGGGAGTACAGGTACATCACCACCACCAGCTCTGGCTCCTGCCACACTAATCTGGTAGTTTTCTGTTTATTCTCAAGCATAGCCAGCAGTGCTACCTAGTTCCAGAACATGGTCACCCCAAACCAACCTCGTGTGATCAGTAGTCAACACCCCCTTTTCTCTGCTTCTCTTTGGCCCCCAGTAAACACTCACTTACATTCTGATCCTACTCAACATGATATTTTTGTTTATTTAATTTACTGATTTATTTTTGGCAGTGGGGTCTCGGGTAGTTCAGGCTATCCCCCAATGGTCATGAACTTCTGCTCCTTCTGCCTCTTTATCCTAAGCCATATGCTCACAAGTGTGCAGAACCATATGTGGCTGATGTGGTTCCGGGACTGAACCCAAGCAATCTTATCAGCTGAGCTACATCTTTAGCCCAGACAATTTCTTTTCTGTAAGAAACTGTTTTATTGACTTCAGTGACAATTATTATAATTTTTTGTCTTTGTTGTTGTTGTTTGTTTTAAAGACAGGATCTTACCATGTAGCCCTAGCTGGTCTGGAACTCACTGTGTAGACTAGGCTGGCCCTAAACTCACACAAACCAACTATATCTGCCTCCTGAGTGCTGGAATAAAGGCATGTACCACCATGCTCCTCCCACCATGGTACTATATTACCACAGATGACAGATACCCTAGGACCCTTGAGATGGGTACAAAGCATTATCATGTCTAAGGTCTGTTTCTTCCCCCTGCAAACCATATTTTGCCTTCATTGGGACTGCATGGCTTCGCTTCATGCCTCTGAGAACATGTGACTTCACAACCTTGGATTCACATTTAGCATTCTCACCCACAGGCCTCACCACCACCATGCCAACCTTGTCCCAAGGTGGTACCTGGGGTCCTCTCCTTCGCTGTCCGGAAGGCTGCTGGGTCAAAAAGAAAGATGAACACCAGTTATCCTCGTTGCCTTCCACCACACTGGAGCTTCATGGAGAAGCAGTCCTCCTGCCCCCGACTCTTTCCAGGGGCCTGGTGGCCTCCTTGATGCAGGCTTCCATTTCCTCACAGGCTGAGTAGCCTCTAAACAGCACAGGCTCAGCTGGTGCTCCTGGCACTGACCTGGGGCAACTGTGAGGCTGGCTGGGCACCAAGGTGGTTTTATACCCAGGACAACTGAGCTCAGGGAGGGAATGTGAGTTTCCACAGTCTCCTACGGTCACTGTTGTACACAGTGTTTCTCAAACTGCAAACTCTGAAAGCAGAGCAGACATAATTGGAGAAACTGTTTTTTAAAAGTAGAAAATGCCTGTGTGCATGGCAGGTGGTTTAGACAGAGTTTTTTCTGAACCCATCAGTGCAAAGAGGACAATCCTCTCATAGGGAGAAGTGCCTTTGGAAAACTGTAATCTGAATCTTGGGGCCATGTTTTTTCTCCCATCCAAGTTTAACATCTCTCAATCTACCAGAAACATCTTCCGCCAATGAAATATGCACTTGTGACCAACACATGTGGGAAAAACATGTCTCTATTCATGCAGGACTTTATGATCACAATTATTAAATTAGTAGTACTTTTAGACAGGGCCTCATACAGCTCAGACTGACCTCAAATTTTCTCTGTAGCTAAAGATGACCTTTAACTCCTGATCTCCCTGCTCTCACCAACCAGATATGGGACTGTAGCCTTCACGCCCCCCCAGTTAACTTATTTTAATAACACTGAAAACAGCCATCATGTATTAAGCTTTTATAAGTACTGATAAGCGCTATAATAAAATGTTACTTAAGGTTTTTTAGATTTATTTTCATATGTGAGTATTTAGCCTGCATATAATTCTGTTTAGTATGTGCATACCTGCTAACCCCAGAGGTCAGAAGAGGGTGTTGTGTCCCTGGAACTGGAGTTACAGATGTGAGCTGTGACAGATATAAGCTGCCATGTGGGTGCTGGGATTGAATCTGAGTCCTCTGGGCTCTTCTGAGCCATTTTCCAACCCCAGGATAATCAATCACTTTTCACATACAAAATAACCACATGGAGGTTTGTTTTGATTTCCCAACTCCATTTTGCAGATATGTTTAGGCTCTGAGAGGCTAAGTAACTTGTTCAAAGTTATATAGCCAGAAAATGACAAAAGCTGGGGTACCTGTTCTGCTCTGGGGCAGGACCAAGCAAGGTCCGGACACATTTGTCATCCCCAGTCCCTGGCCCTTTCCTCTGGGTTTTGTGGTTCCTGCCCATTCTCCCCACCCAGCCTAACCTAACCACCAGATTGCTGTAACGGACAATTCAGACAGACCACTAACATGGGATAGAGAAACCAGAGCTGACAAATTTCTGCATTGTGGCCACGGACCAGATGAGTTTCTCTCAGAAGACTTCCCCCAGAGTAGCAAAAGATGTGGTTTGCATCTCCATGGCATCCACAAGGACTCAGCACACCTCCTCTAGCCCTGACTCAGCCCTGACTCGGTTCATCTTGATCCTGGCTGCTTAATTAGCTCTTCTAATGGACTGCCTTGCTCTCCATCAGTGCCTGAGTGAGCCTGGTGTGCCCAGTGGGATTTAAAGGCAGGAAGAGCATCTTTTTCCAGCCCCCACAGTGCTTAGCACATGATAGATATGTAATAAATGGAGCTTGTTAACAGATAAATTGATCATTAGGAAAGACAGGGAGGGTGAGCTCTCACTAGTGGCCATTCCCATGCACAGTGCCAAGGAGTTTGCACTCACATTCTGGTCTCACCATACAACTGTATCCTGTCTCCATTTTACAGATGAGCACACTGAGGCTCAGGGCTGCAGAACAGGCTCCATGGGACAGAGTCAGAAAGAGGGGTATCTGGGTTCAATTCCTCTTCCTATTGCATCCCTAAGCTTCTAGCAGGAACCCTACTAAGGTTTTATGTATATATTTTAAGCTAAAAAGTAAAGAATAGTACATTTGGCAAGCCCTGGTCTGCTGGAATGTGTGTGTGTGTGTTTTGTTGTATTTGTTCATGTGGGCATATGCACATGTTGGCACAAGCAGTTAGAGGCCAGAGGTCCACACAGTGATTTCTGCGGTGGCTTTCCAAACCTTGTTTTCTGAGACAGAGACTCCCATGAGCTGGAGCTCACTGATGCAGCTAGCCTGGCTATCCAGAAAACTCGGGGACCCAGGTGTCAGTCTCCTGGGTGCTGGGATGATATAGCACCAGCTTCCTATTGTTCAGCAAGCTCTTTGCTGTCTTCTCTCTGAGGTGCTCTGCTTCTCCTTGCCTGCACTTTGCATGGTATGAGGCATTAAGGCACAAAGCTTGCCATGCAGGCTCACAGTCTGAAGATGAATCACACACACACAGAAGTCAGAGAGTTGCAAGACCCCAGAGTAGGAGGAACCAAAGTACTAGAGAATTTTGAGGAAGATGCTACACAAACAGAAAACAAAAAATACAGGCGATTTGGGGAGGTGAGACAGTACATTTTTTCTTCTCTATACTTGTGCATCTTTCCTAATTTAAGGTGCATTTGAAATTATATTTTTAATTACGTGTATCTATGTGTCTGTGCACACGTGTAGAGGTACCTAGGAAGTCTAGAAAAGGGTGTAGAATCCCCTGGAACTAGCCTCCCAATTTGAGTGTTGGTCCTCTGAAAAGCTCACTTTTAACTGCTGAGCCATCCCTCCAGCCTGTAATAAGCCTCTTTGGAATTACAAAATGTAGTTTTTTGGGTGGTAGTAGGCATTGAATCTGGGCCTCACAATACCAGGTAAGTGCTCTACCACTGAACCACAGCTCTCCCTGGTCTTGTTGAGATGCCCAGACCATATGTGAACTCAGGGGCCTTGAAACTTCAGTTCTCTTCCCTGAAACCACCAGCAAATGGGATCACAGGCTCACACCACCAGGCCTGGCAGAAAATGTAATTTTTAATTCATTTGAAAGAGGAAGAACTGAGTAACATTTCATAGAAGCCAAATAAGCTGAACCTTGAGGGGTAGGAAGGACTGAGTCACAGAAGGGCAGGATGAAATAGTCAGGAAGGGAGGGATGTAGCATAGGAGGCAGGCGGAGTGGAGAATATGGCCCTACGGCTTGAATCCATGGCTGTGATGTGTGAAGTCCCCTTACTGGGAGGATCCCTTTTTCTTTTCCACTGAGTGAGAAGGTTCAGACTGTGCAGCGTGTGAGAGCTTTATCAGCACAGCACACAGTTGTATGTGTTGGGGGTATGAGGAGCTGGGGTCGGGGAGACTGCAGGCAGAAAGGGAATCAAGTGCCCAGTGTGTATTGTGTTCCCTGCAGGGCTGGAGAGATGGCTCAACAGTTGGAAGTGCTGGCTGCTCTTCCAGAGGACCTGGGTTCAATTTCCAGCACTCACATGGTAGCTCACAACTGTCTGTTACTCCAGTTCCAGGGGATCTGACACCAATGCACATATAGTTAAATAAATTAAAAAAAATGTTCTCACGTGCTGCTCCCCATTTGGTGTACTGTTTGGGGAGGCTGGAGAAGCTGGGAGGAACCTACCTGGAGGAAGCAGGTCACTAGGGTGGGACCCTGTGCTGTCCTCTTCCTGCCTTTTGCTTCCTGTCAGCCAAGGAGCTGCTTCCTCTGCCATCTTTCCCTAGCTGCCATGAGGTTATCCAAAGGCTGTGGATTTTCCTTGTTTGTTTTAAAGGCAGTCTCACTCACTCTATGGTCCTGGTTGACAAAGAACTTGCTGTGGAGACCAGACAGGCCTCAAGATGACAGAGATCCAAAGGGCTGTAACCATGAGCCCAAACAATTTGTTTACCACCCTTAAATTACTTTCTCAGATATTCTGATTACAGTGGTGCAGAGTAACTAACAGTCCCAGCATCCATTCAAGACCCCAGCAACGAATAAGAAAGAAGAGGAGGAAACTGGGGTGGCATGAGGTTAGAACTTACAGGCCCTCCGAGGTCCTCTCTTCCTCCCTCCTGCAGGCCTGTGACTGTCCTGAAGTATTTCCTCCCACCCATGCTGCCCCGTGCAGTTGGTGCCAAGGCCAGATCTTTGAGACCAAAAAGGCAGAGCATTTTTCATTGCCTTAAATGGAAGCAAATGTCACCTGCCCAGGGTCACAAAGCAAGGGAGTGGCACAGAACTAAAGAGGCCATCTGGTTTCCAAGCCTGCCTGGTTCTTTTCAAACTTCTTGTCCACTGGCTGCCTCCAGGAGACCCAGGAGCACCTGAGTCCCCAGTCTCTCCTGGGCACACTCAGGTACAACTAGGGATGGGAATCAGGCAGCTTTGAGCTAAACACCAAGGCTCTGAGAAAGGTCCAGATCTGGGAGGGCCCTTGCTGAGCATAGCCAGGCATGTGCCACAAGTGGACGCCTCAGCAGGTGGTAGGGAGAAGGTGGCAGGGAGTCCTGGGGAAGCCATATTTGTATTTCCTCATGGGGTGGGAACCTTCTCACACTGTGCTTTCCCAGGGCCTACTTCCTGATGACTTTTTGGGAACATTAGAAGTCACACTAGAGACTAATGGCCTTATTTTTCATTTCCTGGGAAACAAATTATACCTGAGTGTATCTGCTAATATTGACTTTTTATTAATATGTTTTCTTCTTAGAGATTATACAGGGACTTTTCAAATTCCCAGGTTGACAGTTCATTGAGTCAGGAAGCCGGGGGAGGCTGATGACTCATGAAAGGAAAAGTGTGGGAGTCACATGGTTCTGAGACCCAGAACCAAGGTCTGCTCAGGACAGTCCTCCAGCTTGGATGTACCTCGGCTGATGGAGTCTCAGTGTTCATCTAGGGGTTCCTTCTACATAGCTCTATCTACCTGGCATTGTCTGAGGGTAAAGGCCAGACTTTCTTCCCCTACAGTTACAGGGAGAAGCACCCCAGATCCTGCATTGGGCACATGGAACCTTAAGGGGCCCAGAGCCACCCAGATCACTGCACAGAGTGTAAGGTGCAGTCACAGGGCTGACTTTTTCTCAAAGTTGGTAAAGAAGCTTGGAGCTCCCATTAGGGAGCAATTTGGACAAAGGCTTGTGGGAGACAGACACATTAATACAGCCCCAAGATGTCCATGGTTCATTTATTTGTAAATGAATTCATTTACTAAAGTGACTATGGATTTGGAGAGAAAAATAAAATGTGGTTCTTGTCTCCAGGGAGCTGGCTATGGTCTCTCCTGGGAGACAGGCTGGGGTACAGTATGAGAATTTTGTTCTTGGCAAGGAGGCCCCATGGCTGAATAATAACGTTTATCATAATATTTATAGGGCTTCTCCTACATGCTAGGTTAATCCTCTCATCAACCCCATGGGTTAAAAGGGGAAACTGGTACAGAACGCTTATGGAATTTTCCAAAACACACAGATCAAATCTGAACTCAGGCAGCTTGGCCCAGAGCATCTGCTCCTGCCTGCTCAGCCATACTTGGCTCATTTGGTCCTTGCAGAAATAAATGAGCAGTTGTACCAACAATCATCTCCCAAGAGCGTTCTCGACACTGCCCTTCCCTAATCTCCCAGCTTCCTGCCTTGTGCCCCCTGGAACTCTTTCTGGCTGCCTGGCACCAGAGCTTGGCCCTGGTAAAAAGTGTCCTGACAGGGCCCTTGCCTGGGCTGTAGGCATCCACTATCAGGAGAGGCCTCTAGGTCAAAACCTATTTTGTTCTTAGCTCACTTTGCAAGTGCATCATCTCTCTGAAGACTGGAGGTGCATTAATCCATTATCTTGGGTTCAGATCTCTTCCCAGGAATAAGAGGTATCCAACATCCAGCTCCCATTCTTAGCTCATTGCCCTGATACTGCTGTCCAGATGGAGATATGGGTACCCAGGATTTTTCAGGACCCAACAGAGTCAGTTTAGACTCCCTCTCACAGCCATTGTAATGAGCTCCTAATGGGCCTCCCCTCTGGTTCCTTCCCCCACTCCATATCAGAAACAGGCACTTCTACAGTCTTTCAG
The DNA here is from genome assembly GCA_004025045.1 of Sigmodon hispidus. NCBI lineage: Eukaryota > Metazoa > Chordata > Mammalia > Rodentia > Cricetidae > Sigmodon > Sigmodon hispidus. The sequence goes on from PVIH01002691.1 coordinate 153,114, forward strand.
CTCACTGTTATTTCTCACACCTGGTACATCTGATCTACGTCAGGTTTACTCCATCATTCTCTCTCTCATTACTGCATCCCATACACCCAGAGCCATGCTCTTCAGCATCAGCAAGCCTTCACACTGCAGCAACCTTGCCTGGGATACCTTCCTTTTCCACCCCTGCTTTTTCCATTAGATGAGCCCACACACATCCTCAAAAGGCTTCTCAGCCCCCCACCCCACCCAGACCACAGAGTTCTTGTTCTCTGCTGTCACACTGATTTTTCTTGCCTTTCCTTGCAAGCAGGAGCCAAGTTTTAACTATCTTTGCACTCCTGTTGCTGGGCACAAAGGGTCTGGCATCACAAGTGGGATCAATACATTTTGGGTAGTTAATATATTGGTATGTAGAGGCCAGAGCTTGAATTGAGCCAGAAATGGGTTCTCAGAGCCATCTAAATATGGCTACAAGTGGGGCTGGAGAGATGGCTCAGCGGTTAAGAGCACCGTCTGCTCTTCCAGAGGACCCGAGTTCGATTCCCAGCACCCACATGGCAGCTAACAACTGTCTGTAGTTCCAGTTCCAGGCAAACACTAAGGCAAATAAATAAATAAAGGTTTTTTTTTATTTTTTATTTTTATTTTTATTTTAAAAAATGGCTACAAGTTTACCTGTTATGCCTGAGGGGAACTTGCCCATGGAGGAGAGAGAGGTGGATTCTGAAGGAGCAAGAATCTTGGCACCTCAGTCTTCCTCCAGGCCTCAAATGGGCCTAGGCGTCCATCCAGGAAGCCTGAGGAGTCATGTAGTGGTTCTATGAAGGGTGTGTGTGTGTGTGTGTGTGTGTGTGTATACATGTGTGAGACAGAGAGAGAGAGAGAGAGAGAGAGAGAGACTGCTAACTTGGAGTCAACAGATGAGAAGCTCTCATGCCCTCTCAGTGCATACTGGAAGCTCAGGTGACCTCTTGGATGAAGATTCCACTTCTGCCAGGACAAGAACTAGGCAACTTGTCCACTTCGGCGTCTTATCTATCTCTCAGGGCAAGGGGACTGAGAAGCACTGAAGATCTTGGTCAGTGATTGGCACATGAAAGGCACTCAGCCTTGGCCACCATGGAAAGGCTCCTGTGTCCCTGTGGCTGAGACAGAGTTTCTGAAGGGAGAGTAGCTGCCAGAACCCAGGCACTGGACCCTCCTGGAGGAGAGGTGGGGTGGAGCCAGTGGAATCCCTGGTGGCATCTGCCACCTCTGGTGCTCAGAGGAGCTAGCTGTAATGATGTGTGGAGCAGGATAGAGAGAAGAAGGAAAGAAATCAGCAACCAGGTTCAGAGGCATTTCAGTTTGCAGGGCTTGTGAGCTGTGTGGGACACAGGCCAGGGAACCCCAGGGGCTGCTTCAGGTTTGAACTTCTAGAAAAGGTTTATCCTGGGGAGAAACTGAATCTATACGGCCTCCAACATGGAATTTAGAGAATAATTCCCTGGGACCATGACCCAGCACACACTATCCTGAGGCCATGGCCAAGGATAAGGCCATGCTCTGATGTATAAATCATGTATAAATTGGAAATGGACAATTTGGTGAGATCATGCTTGCTAAGAGCCCGGTCCACAGCAGGAACCAACAAACACTGGCTTTCTTCAGCTCACAGTCACTAAGGCTCCTGGCTACTTCTCACAGACACACAGCTCCTCACTGGAAGCCTTGAGAAGCTCCATAGCAAACTCACATCAGTCCCAGGGCTTCCCAGGGAACCACTGAGGGACCGACCTCTCAGTGGGACAGAGAATGGAGGCAGGGATGCTGCTGCTCCCAAACAGAATCCAGTCTCCATGGGAATTACAAGGCTCACAGGACAGTCAGGGAACCCAAACGGCTCACCTTCTAGTCCATGGCCACACCAGGTAAAACTGCTGTTTTACTGCTGGGGACACCATTCAGGGACAGTTTGGAAAAAGAGGCAGTGAGTGTGGTGTGAAGCCTGTAGTCAATGTCTGCGCAGCTTCATGCTTGGGCTTATCAAAACCTGTCATCTTGGGTCATTTCCTAAGGGGGGAAAAATGACCTGTAGAGCAAGCTGGCCCTCCTGTTGAATTGGCTGTGGTCCCTAGTCCCAATTAAGAGCTGTGAGCCTCAGATGGGGGACTAGGGCACCTCTTTCCCTTGGCAATGAAAGGGCATGAGGTCAGGCTTTTTGGGGTGTCTGTAGCTATCTTTTGTTCAGGTTCTGAACATTTCTACACCCTCTTCATATCTCAGTGTTCCTGCCTGTTAAAGATTCCACTTAATATTCATCTTTCAGCACCTAATTTCACTGTCTTTTTGAAGTAGGTGGGTATAAATAATAGATTCATAAAAGACTCTGCCCAAGGGTCTGACTCTTTAATTAAGACAGTGATCCTTGGAAACCAGTGTTTGCTGGATTACTCTGGGCCCTCCACACACACCCAGAATGACCCAGTCTGCTTTGCTGGTGAAAAGCCAGAAACCAAAGTTGGCAGGAAGGAAATAAGAGACTTAAGAATGAGCAGAACTGAGCTCAAATCTCCACTCTGCCTCTTGCTAGTTATGTGACTTAGGATGAATACAGCTCTTATCTATAAAATGAGAACTGGTAATACTGCTCTGCTGGTTATAAGGACTCAAAGAAATCACTCATGCATAGAATAGTGCAAAGAACATGGCGCATCACACAGCAAGGGCTGAAGGGGCAAGAATGACAACATGAGGAAATCAATAGCATTGGCTCCGAGCCCTCTAATGCAGAGGCATCCACAGGTGAACGGTCCATCCTCCATAGAGAGGAACAGCCAGAGGGAAAGGAGCCAATGTTACCTGTTCCAGAAGACGGCCCCCGAGACCTTCTGCATCTCCCCCAGGGTGGCAAGGAGGAGTGAGGACTTGCCGCAGCCCACCTGCCCCACAATCATGGTCAGCTGGCCTGTGGGGATGGAGGGAAGTGATGGAAAGAAACCGGGTGGAATCTGAACTTCAATCATCCAAAAGAATTGATGGACAGGTGCACTCAGCCCTGGGACCCTCCCCTCTCAAGCTTTTCCTTCTGGAGCTGACAGCCTTCTCTGGCTTCCCAGGTCCTTCCTCCACTTCTGACATCCTCTGCTTCTTCCCTGCAGTGCTCCTTGGTAGACCAGCTCCTTGTGGTCACTCCAAAGTGGTAGCCTGTCTCCCACCTCTGATCCTCTGCCAGCAGGCTGATGGGAACATGCCCATGTTCAGAACTTCTATTTCCATTTCATCCTCCTACACTCCTCAAATCTGAACCTGTTAAAACACCACTGGTACAGATGATGTGACATCAAGGTGTCACCGTCTTACTCTGACCCTGGGTGTGGCAGATTTCCATCTAAGGACATGCTGAGGACACAGCCTGCTTCTGTTCAGAATTCAGACCTGAGAATGCCCAGGAGGGCAGGTACTGATTTGGCTTTTCCTCTCTGTCTGGGACATGGAGGGGGGTAGATCTGGAGGGGTGAGCTGGGCCATACCTCGGGGGATACGGATGGTGATGTTGGACAGAGTGGGGATTCCATCAGGGGTCCAGGTGAAGAAGCCTCCGATGATCTTCACCATCCATCCCCCAAGGTGCAAAAGAGGACAGAAGGCAATGTGGTTTTCAGTATGGAGTGTCTCTTGTCTCCCCTCCCCTAGGAAGGTTCATGGATGCTATTTCTAACCCCTGGGGTGCGTTTCGAGGCTGGATAGTAGGGTATTAATCCCTGCCTGAGGTACCCTAGTGAGAGTACTGAGCGAGTCCCCCTGCTAAGGGAGTGGAAATGTCCTTGGCTTCAGGATGAGGTGGGGAGCTTTAAATGGAGGACTCGGAACCCAGGTTCTTGGTCTTGAGGTGTTAAATTTCTTTTGGAAGATGGTGCCGAGGCTGAGTGTGTGGTGGAATCAGGGTTGAGGACTCACCTGGACACAGAAGTTCTCAGCATCTCCATCCATGCTTGGGGTCAGCCTCTGCAGTGGGCCCAAGAGATCCCGAACCTCTTCCCGGGCTGGATGCTTGCGGTTCACGACCTTGAGGGGCTGTGGGTGTCAAGAGGTGAGGGCCCCTGGGCTGCGCTCCTTCCAGGGAATGTGAGGATACAAGCTTCAGGACTTGGACGGAACTGTTGGGAGTAGCCGCGGAGGCTGGACACTCACCACTGCCTGGTACTTGCTGGCTTGGCCTTGGGGTGCAGGCTCTCGGGGGGCAGACTGTTCCTCACGGATCTCTGCACTGGACAGGAACTCACTCAGTTTTTGCACACTGCAGAGGAAGCAAACAGATACCCTTCACTGCTGCCCAGGGCAGAGGAGGAAACAGCTCTTAGTGGGTGTCTGGTCCTAAAGGTTCTCCACCAAGGCTGTGCTTCAGGGGAATTGAGCAGTGAGCCACTCCACAGGACTGAGTAACAAATGTTACCAAGAGTTAAAAAAATAAACTTTTTATTTATTTTTATTATGCTTTATTTATTTATTATGTGTGGTAGGTTGGAGAGGTGTGTCGCTATAGATAACTTTAAGGAGTGGGTCAACTTGGAAACTGAACTCAGCTCACCAGGTTTGGCAGCACCTTTATCCACTAGGTCATCTTGATCACCCATCACCCACTGACCCCATTATTATTATTATTATTTTATTGTTTTGTTTGAGGCAGGGTCTTACATTAACCTTGCACTCATAACATAGCTAAGGACAGCTTTGAAATCCTGATTGTCCTGCCTCTACTTCCCAAGTTCTGAGGTTATAGGTGTGCATCAGCATACTCAAGCTTATACACACACACACACAGTGATGGGGATTGAAGCTAGGCTTTGCCTATACTATGCAAGCACATTACCATCAAGCTAACACTCCACAGCCCCTAAGCCTTTTTAAAAAGATTGACCTGTAGTAGTCTGGATTGGAGGTACCTTTGTTTAGTTTGAGTTAATTTAATGTTAAAGATGGTTAGTTGGATGATAAGGCTGCAGGATGGCTGGTGTTGGGTTTTACTAGTTCAGGTTGGCTAGTGTTGAGATTAGTTGGAATTAAGACCAGTTATTTAGTGTCTGGGGAGCATGGACAATATGCCAGACATCATGTTAACTGCTATATAAGCATCATAGAGTCTTTTCCCATAACAGCTGCTTAAAAGAGGCCCCTATCTCAGGGAGGTGAGTCCTATGATGGACAGCGCTGAGAATGTCCTTTGCCTGGATCTTCTCTCACCTCACTAGGGCTTTGACAGTGGATCGAACCACACTAGATAGCAGGAACAGTGGTGTGACCAGGATGTGGAAGAGAGAGAGCGACGCAAAGGCCACTGATGGTGAGAAGTCCGACTCTTTGAAGAAGCTGACATGGCCCATGAAGGTCTGTGGATAAAGGCAGAGGGAAGACAGGGTAACTCAGGGTACAGGTCCTTTCCACACTGAAACCCCAAGGCCCTGGAAAGGAAGCTTGAGAGCGAACAGAGACTGTAAGGGAACTTTCAGTTACAGACATCTCCCTCAGTTGCCTCATGGAAATGTCCCCAGCAAATTCAGAACTCATGCTGACCTCTGGACCCATCCCTCTGTGCCAGGAGTAAGCAGGGAGGAGCCCTGGGGTCGGACCTGTTCCTGTTCCACTCAGAATTCTGGGCACTAGTTTCCCTAGTCCTCAGTCTGGTAAAAGCACAAAAATAGTTGCTACAAAGCCGTTGCCTCCTGGGTCTGTCCCCGGCTACCTGACCAGCTCTGAAGCACAGTTCCCAGAGTGTAGGCCAGGAATCAGTTCAATAAATCATTGAAAATGAATTCCCAAGCAGGCCTGACAGCCTGTGCACTCCTAGCTGCTTAGAGATGCCAGCCTCAGGGGAAATAACAGTATCTTTTAAAAGAACCTCAGTTCAGGCCTAGAGTTGGGGGGTGGGGCTGCTGGGGGTGGTGTGTGGGTTCCAGAGGCCTGGGGCCTTGCAGTAGGGTATGTGACCTGCTTCTATAGCTAAGCTTAGGCACAGCTTTGGTCAAAGGTATACTGGAGAGAGCACATCATGTCAGTCCATGGTATGGGAGCTGTGCGTGGCATGTTCCTAAACCTAAAAAAGCAGATTATACAACTGTGTATGCAACATGGTCCTATTTCTGTAGAAGTGACATATCGTTGGCTCAGAAAGGATGAGAAAGAAGCACCCCGAAGGAGCTGAGAAGGGAGTGGGGGTTACCTCCATCTTTACTCTTCTTCCTGGCTTTCCTGTCATTTCCACAGATGTGTTCCATTTTTGTTTGCAATTATCAAACAGCCATTTTAAAGTTCAATAAGCGACACTGTCCCCTTCCTCTTCTTCCTTTGCTCCTCTTCCTCCCTCTTTTTGGGACACGGTCTTACATAGCCCAGGCTGGTCTTGAACTTACTATGAAGCCAGGAGTGACTCTGAACTGACATGCCTGCCTGTATCCCAAGTGCTGGAGTACAGAATATGCCACCATGGCCCGTTTACCTGGTGGCTAGTCTGGGGCTCAGGGCTCCACACATACTAGACAAGCACTCTACCAGCGGAACCACGCCTCTAAGCATTATGTCTAGTATCCAAAGACCTGAGACAGATGCCCTGTCTGTGTGGAGTGGGGAAGAATCCATCTACGTTCACCCTCACCTCTGGACACAGCTTTAGAGATCCTTGTGCAAAATGGTGGGACCTGGATGACTCTCCACCTGTCCCCTCCCCAGCCCAATGCAGAGGAGAGGTCCACTTACAATGAGGACAGCCGCGATGGGGATGGCTGTGTTCATGAAGACTGTGGAGAAAGAACAGGTGATGTTAGGGAAGAGGGAGGTGAGCACAAGAGGCCAGGATGGCCGGGGGAGCACATCTGAGCAGAGGCCCCGCTTGTTGGCTGAGTCTGCAGAGAGGGCACCGGCAGCTCCTTCCCTGGGGCTTCTTTCTCCTCTTACCCCAGCCTTTGCGCCTGTCCTGTGAAGGCGCAGTGAAGGAAGTCCCATGGTGGGGCTGGCACACAGTGGCTGCAGGGCTGAGCAGTAAGCAGCCTGTCTTAGGAGGTCCCAAAGGCTGCTCCTTCCTCTATCTCGAGCCCCTGCATGCCCTCCTGTGGTGCAGAAGCTTCCTACTCTGCTACGGGCTCTCAGGAGGAATTTCAGACTCCTTCTGATGAAGGGGCTGGAGACAGAGAGCATTAGTCACGTTCTCCCTTAGATCTAAGGCTCATGCTCAGGTTGGGTATCTGATGTCTGGGGTAGAGGCGCCTTCTCATTCTGTTAGAAGTACAGCAGCCTCAGGGCCTGCTGAGATAGCTTAGTGGGCAATGGCACTTACCACCAACTCTGAGAGCCTGAGTTCAATTCATGAAGCCCACAATGTAGAAAGAGAGAATAAATTCTCACAGTTTGTTTGCTTGCCTCTACCACGTGAATGTATGCCATGGCATGTGTGTGCATGAGCATCCCCCCAACACACACACTACCTAAATGTGCACCCTCAGGTTCTCATCCACTCTTCTCCCATTCTCTCAGACAAGCCTGGGCAGGCATGGGGAAAATGAGGCTGGTTCTGCAATCACGCAGATTAAAACCCAAAGACCAGGAGGCAGGGGCTATAGTCAAAGGCTTAACCAATATATATGGTCCTATCTGCTAAATAGCAGCCTTCAAAACTCCGGAGTCCAGAAGCTGCCTGGCCGTCCCCTTCCAGCAAGAACCCTGCATCAGCTAGCTTCCACAGAGATGCACTGAGGGTGTGGCTGCTGCTGCAGGGAACCCCATCCTGGTGGAAGGGTAATGCATGGTCCTTGCACTTAAAGGCTCCCCCTCAGGAGACAAGAACTGTTCTCCAGTAAGCGCCTGGTCTGATGAGAAGAACAGGTTCCTGGAGGAGTCATCATTTCCATCTTTTGAGGGAGTTTCTAATCTGAAAGGAGAGGTGGCCATGCCCTATTATAGCTGAAGCCTTGGGGCAGCACTAACCTTTCCATGAGGCATTTAATCAATACCAGTACTAACTATGGTCATGTTTCAACTGCCCTTCCTGACAATGGCAAGGTTGCTCTCCAGAGGCCCCCAGACAATGCTGCCACCCTGCTTTATGGTTTTGGGTTTTTTGGGTTTTTTTTGGAGTGGTAGAAACATTACTGGTTACATCCATGAGAGTCTGGGATAGGCTATAACATAGCCATTCCTGTCTGGGGAGAAACGGGCAAAAGAGAAAAACACACCTGTCAGTCCTGCACCCTTGACTGTCACCAGGCACAGAGTAACCTAAAGCGGCCGCACTCCCACCCCTCTCCAGTCCTTCAAGATAAGACACTAGCGTGGAGAACTCGGTGACAGAAGCGCCTTCCAGCCCCCGCCCTAATCCAGGAGTTCTCCCTCTCAAACTGGGCTCTCCCCACAGCATCAAGGTAGGCTGGGATTTGGGGTGGAGGTTGCAGAGCAAGCAATCTAGCTCTGTGTAGCTAGAGTGACAGAGAAGTCCCAACCCTCTGACCCTGTAATCCATCTCCTAAGCATTTATCCTCAATAAGCACTCAAGAGAAGTGAAGGCCACCAGCAAGATGGTGCCAGCCTCAGCTTGCCATTGCAAAACACGGCTCTAGCTGCAGCAACAAGCCACCCAGAATGAGGCAGGCTGGAAACCCCCAATAGGAGGGGCCGCTTTAGTAAGTGATGGCGTACACCTCTGGGGGACACTTGGCAGTCAGAAAGTGTGTGATAATTGATATTTTATTCTAATGCATGTTTCCCATGGTCGTGATTTTAAAAATATATATATTTTTATGTTTTATCGTCTTTATTTTTAGAGATGCCTGGACTCCTTTGAGGAATGAGACGAGCTATAAATAAATTATAAAGGAACATTTCAGAGCTGATGCAGCAATGTGGAGCCTCCTTGTCACAGAATTAATTTCTGCACTGTTCTGGCTGTTGCAGGAGAGGCAAAAATATGAGAATGTGATTTTGCAGTTTCCTCGTCCTCCCCGGGGAGATGTCCCAGGTTCCCTACGGTGTGGGAGCTGGGGGATGGGATCATCAGTTACTGTATTTCAAATGCCTCTCAGAAGATCACCACATCACCTTGGGAGGCATGTGGCCACCTTGTGGATGCCACTGCTACAGGCTGTGGCCCTGGGACTGTGGCCCTAGACAATGGGGTGGGGACAGGTAACTGTTGTGTAGTTAAGACCTGAGGTCCCATTTTTCTAGGCTACACACAGCTCTACCAGATTCTGCAATGGTCAAAAAGGTGGGAAATGCAATGGAGAATAGTTTTCTCTCTATTTCTCTCTGGTGCAAAGTGGGTGGCTCCTTTTGATAAGCTTTAGAAAAAAAAAAAAGACAAAACACAGCCAGGCAGTGGTGGTGTATGCATTTAATCCCAAAACTTGGGAGGCAGAGGCAGGTAAATCTCTGTGTTCAAGGCCAGCCTGGTCTACAAGGTGAGTTCCATTATAGCCAGAGCTGTTACATGGAGAAACCCTGTCTAGAAAAACAAAGCCAAAAAAACAAAAAAATCAAAAGACAAAGACTGAAGAACTCTTAAATTTGCAATGAGGAGCATGAACTATGGGCTGAGTGATGTCACATTAAGTCAAAGATTATAGAATGGTGTATGTCCTGATTTGCTTTAATTATCAACCTAAAGTTGCCCCAGGAGAGGGAGCCTCCATTGAAGAACAGTCCCGTGACCTTATCCGAGAAAGACTGTCTCAGCTGTGGGCAGCAACACCTGCAGGCTGACGAGCCTGTGCTGTGTAAGAATGCTAGCTGAGTGTGAACAGAGAGCAGGCTAGAGGACAGTGTTCATCCATGATTCCTGCTTCAAGCTCTTGCTGGACTTCCTGCCTTGCCTTCACTATGATGAACTCTTACCTGGAAGTGTAAGCAAAACATATCCTTTCTTTCCCTAGCTTGCTTTTGGTCATGGTGTTTATTAAGGTAGAAAAAGCAAATTAGAACTCATGTGTGAGTGTGCATGTTTGTGTGTGTGTGTGTGTGTGTGTGTGTGTGTGAGTATATGTGTGTATATATGTGTGTGAGTGTGTGTGCATGTTTGTGTGTGTGTGAGTTTGTGTGTATATGTGTGGGAGTGTGCATGTGTGTGTTTGTGTGTTTGAATATGTGTGAGTGTGTAGTGTGAAAGCGCAGTGTGAGAGTGCATGTTTGTGAGTGTGTGTGTGTGAGTATATGTGTGTATATATGTGTGGGAGTGTGCATGTGTGTGTGTTTTGGCTTTCCCTGGATGTCTCATCTCTACTTCCCAAGCGCTAGGATTGCAGGTGTGTTTCACTACACTTGGCTTGTTAGGGTAAGATTAATTTCATGTGCTTAAAAGCCACTATAAAAGTGAAGTCCATCTGCAATGGTACGGAGATACTGGTATTTTACAAAGATCCTTTAAGAGCTATTCACTCAATTCAGTAAGTATTTTCTGAGACCCTTCCCCCACTGCAGTCTTTATCCTGAGCCAAACTTTGAGTTAGCCTTCCCCATTCCCACAGCAAAGAAGAAAACCCACCCAAAGCAGAGCAGACCCAGGCCTTGGTTCCCCTGGCTTTGCCCAAGGAATGCTGCTTGCCTTGTGGGCACTAGTCTGGCACTGTAATATCAGAAGCTTTTCATTTCCTAAGTTGCCATAAATATTTTAGGAGTCATGTGCTAGGGAGGCACAGTGGCCATTTGTGCCCTGGTTAACTCCAGCTTTGCCTCCTGCGGAGGGAAGGCAGAGGGCGGGCACTCAGCTTGGTCCTAGTTGCAAGCTGTGCTGGGGGAAAGGGTAATGTACTTTGAAGTATATGAGAGCTATTTTCCACTTAGTCTGATGTCAGCAAAGTCAGCAGAGCGGAGAGGAAGGCAGGGGCTGGTACCGTGTTGCTGGAGGCATCAGGAAAAGCACATCAGGAGAGCCCAGCAGTAGGCTCCTGTTCTCTAACTGAGGCCTTTCCCTAACCCTAACCTCAGCCAGCCTCACAGCCAAACCAGGTCAGGATGCACATAGTGACCCTCAGTGGCCTCACTGATCGGAAGAAGAAAGGACAGGTAATGAAGGAGAGGAACTGGGAAAGAAGGGGACTGGGAGCTGGGTGTGGTGGTGCACACCTGGAACCCCAGCACCCAGAAGGTGGAAGTGAGAAGGTCAGGGTTCAAGACCATCCTCAGCTACAATGCAAGTTCTAAGCCAGTTGTAAGAAATGGTCTCAAAAAGACAAAGACATAAGCAAAACCAAAACAAAAGACTCAGGGCTTCCTTTGAGAAGGCTGGAGTGTGTGGAGTGTGGAGAGCGTCTATTTCAGGCCCTATGGACACGTGTCCCCAGCCCTCAAACATGGCTGAGTTGATTTTTCTGGCCTTTTGATTTTCAAGACACAGACTGAGACTATCGCATTGCCTGTCTGGGGCCCCAACCCCTGAGCACAGACAGAGATGGCAATCACATCTCCAAGCAACCTAAACTCCTTCCATGGCTCCTGCCCAGGAGCAAGCATGGTCGCCTGAGACACAACACATCTCTGTGAGTTGGTCTCATCCTACTAAAGGAAGTTTGAGATGAAAGCCACCAGCACTGTTCCCAACTGGAGGTCTCTGTGTCTGGATGTTCCTTCCACACCCGGGAAACTCATGCTTATCCTGGGAACCACAACAGGCTTTACTTCCAATAGGCATCTCTAACACTCACCACCCCTAAGACTAGGTTGGGCACAACTCCTAACTCTTATGGGCATCCAGAGTGTCCCCATCTGTTCTTGTCAATTACAGGGTGGGCTTCCCCTATAAACTATAAATAACATCTGTCTAGGACGAGTGTGCCTTCCCACCCAGTGCCAAACACGGGGACTGGCACATACAAGACAGTCAAACAAGCACTTGAGAGAAACAAAGGCACAGGTCCAGATGTGTAATGTAAAAAACAGGCATCTGAAACTGACCCCGTGTCTCTAACACATGCATGGTCACTGCTGATAGTCAAAGCCAATGTTCCCTAAGACTGAGTAGCTCATGCCCACACCTTCCTCATGCTCACTGCTTCAGCAAAGCTCAGCACAGAGAGAGGTGGGGGCATTTTAGCTGGCTGACTGGCAGGACACAGGACTCACTCCTCTGCAAAGCTGGGGATAAGGATGTTCCCATGCCTCTTTTAGCCCCTCTCTCCAAGATACCAGAATTCTTGGTGACCCTGTCTGTGAAACCATCACAAAATGTCAGAAGGAATCATGTCTGCTCCACAGTCTGCCCACAGGGTGTGTATATAACCACACTGGAAATCACCCAGCATGACCAGGCTGAGCCCCATCTGGAAACACAACACCAGGACTCTTTTATGTTGCCAGGACCCCATGGCTGGCGCCAAGGTGAGAACATGAGATTCCCATTAGCTCAGCCTAATGACCCATGCCTTGATCCCTGGAAACAGAATCAGGGAGTCCAGGAAAAGGACAGTGAGATACCCCCTGAAGCATGAAGCACGTGCCTGACATTCCCTCTTCATAAAGACACCTTAGCAAGGACAAATATGCCAGGCAAACAGCGCTGGGCTTTCGGCATTCTGTTGAAGAAAGAACAGGGCTCAGACAGCTGTGCTTTTACCCTCATGTAGCCTCCCGCTAGACTCCTCTCTCCACCAGTTCCAATCACGGTTCTATATTGAGACAACTCTGTGTGTGCAGGCCAGAGGCCAACCTCAGGTGTCTCTCCTTGGGAGACATCCACAACAGTTTTTGTTTGTCTGAGACACAGTCCCTTACCCAGGCTTGCTGATTAGGTGGGGCTGGCTAGCCAGCTGCCCCAAAGGATCTCCTGTTTCAGCCTCCATAGGGCTGGGCTTATAAGCACAGGCCCCCATCTGCTTTTTCTTTATGAATGTTTCGGACCAAACTCCTGCTTATGTGGCACTAATGCTGTACACTGCAGCCTCAAGGTTGGCTTTTTAAGGCTTCCACATGAGAGAGAACTTGCACTAGCTGTCTTTTGTTCTACTTGTCTTCTCTAGCATTCTCATGCACGGTTCAGGGACTAGAGTGTACAATAACTTCTTGTATATCCTAGATGCCTAGAGCTTACCATAGGCAATGATAGAAAGTGGGTAGCACATTAATGACCTAGTTTGATGTATGCACATTCTGAACACACACTGAAACCTTAATTGTCTTTCATAAATATGTACAATTATTTTTATGTTAATCAAAATTTATAGGTAAAATGCTTGAAGCGATGGAAATGCTAGCAACTCTGATTTAATCATCATACAGGGTTTGCATGCATGAATTATCATGCCCATACATATTTATGATTAGAATAATAACAATGGTGCCTCCTCACTCCCCTTCAGGGGCCAGCCTGTGTAGCTCTGCTTGTCTCTTTAGGATAAGTACAGGGCTCTAGGAAGGCTCCTTCTGGTCCTTTCCAGATCCTGCTGACACTGGGTCCTAAAGTCATGACTTATCTTCCAAAAGCCTGATGCAATGGCACCCGTCAGATGGCTTCATGGGCCAGGCACTAGCCTAGGAACCAAACATCCTAAGGTGTTGCATACTCACAGAATAGGTAGCAGTTTGGAATCCAGAAGTAACTGTACACTTCCCAGAAGCAGAGCAACAGCCACCTGCCTTCAACTGCACTCACTGGGGCTGCCTTTACTTTGTTGCGCACTGCACTTGAAATTTTGGGGACCGAGTGGCTCCAGGTTCCTTGCTTTCTCTTCCTTCTCTCTGTCAGCCATAGTGAGGCTGCTTTGTACTCTGAGCCATAGTATCACTAGGTGTCTCCTAGCTATGGGGAAACCTAACCCTAACCCACCAACCTCCTGTCTCAGCACCTGCTTTCTTATCGCTCATCAGGCTGAATGCAGGGTAGAGCTATGGTCATACACCAGCTCCAGGATGGGCAAGCAGGCAGAGCAACAGAGACAAGGAGGAAGTGAACCTGGGTCTCAAACACTGGCTGCTCTAAATGGTCTGTTCTAATGTCTCCATGTCTAGTAGCTCCTCTGAGAGCCAGAGGGTCATGGGGTGAAGATGAAGGAAAGCCAGGAACGTGGCCATGCCCAGGGCTCTATTCTGAGACAACCAGGTCTTAAGCCTACATATACATATACACATCATTTATGGCAGATAACCTAGCCACTGCTGACTGGACCAGGGTCTGTCTGAGGTTTAGCTAGACCTGGTAAGGGTGGGGAGTACTGACTACCTGGGATGCTCAGGGCTAAGATTCCTTGTGATGGATGATGGCTGCCTGGTTCCAGCAAACCCTCCCTCCAGGCAGCACAAACATGGACCTTCCTGAAGAGCCTAATCTAGGAGATGTTCTCATCAGGCCCTCCAGTACTGTCTCCATCTGACCACCCCACAGAACTTCTACATCACTCATTCTCTCTTCAGCCATATTAATTTGATTATCCTGGACACTGAATTGCTTGCTTCCTTCCCTTTTCTCTCTGGGGCCAAGCCCTTCTTACCAAAATGGCCATTAACTTGGACAGTTCAGGGAAGTAGAGTGAGTCTACTACAACCTAATAATAAATTGTCAAAGCAACCACATGGTAGGTCCATGGAAGAATGAATTAGCATCAGCTTTGAATCAGACTTGGACTAGTGCCCCATGATCACCTGACCTCCATGAGCCCTCATGCTGGCCAGGAGAATGTACACTGAGTCAAAGTCACTAACTAAAAATTTAACTTCTAAAATGTTCTTTTTTGTTTTCTTCTTTTTAGGGAGCTTTGTTGCTTCTGCATCTTGAAAAATAAACAAACAAAAAACTTTGTAGTCATATCAAACATGCTAACTTCATTGTCATTTGAGTAATTTATTATCTCAAGGTATTGAGAGAAAAATCCTCCTATCTATCTGTCTGTCTGGTATTGTTGTTTGTTTTGTTTTGAGACAGGCTGGCCTTAAACTCACTATGTAGCTGAGGACAACTTTGAACTCATGATCTTTGTGTCTCCACCTCCCAAGTACTGAGACTGTGGGTGTGTGTCACCATACTTGGCTCTCTTAAAGTATTTTCCTGTTTTGTATTCGTGTATGGTGTGTGTGTGTGTGTGTGTCTGTGTGTGTGTGTCTGTGTGTGTGTACTCTCGTGTGTCTGAGTGCAGGTATACACATACCATGGTCCATGTGTAGAGGTCACAGGATAATCTTCAGTGTCAATTTTCAATTTCTACCTTGCCTCTGACAGGGTCTCTTGTTTTGCATATGGCAATCTAGCAGGCTTGTGAGCTCAGGGATTTCCTGGTCACTGTCTCCCAACTCAACATGGGGGCACTGGGATTACAAACATATGCTACTGTGCCTGGCTTTTTGTGGGTTCTGGTGATTCAAACTCAGGTCCTCACACTGGTACAGCAGGCACTTCGCCCCCCTGAGCCATCTCCACAGGCCTCTCTTATGGGGCTTTTGAACTTGCTCGTTCTCTCTGATTTGAACATCTTGGTTATTAGTTAGCTCAGTGTTTGACAGGTTCTTTCCACTCTGTAAAGTGTTTTTTATATGTGTATCTCTCTAAACACAGAGGGTTTTATGCAGAGGAAAAGGCTACTGCATACCCTGGAGAGATGATGGCTTCACTGGGCAGTGATAGCTCCTTCTGACACTGAAAAATTTCATGCTCAGAAGAACTGGAAACCTGTTTTGAGATATCTGACCACACTGTGAACCAGAATTTGTACTAGAGATAGTTAAATAAAATCAACCTTGTGTCAGAAGGCACAGCCAGAAGCTAGTTGACAGGAAGTAATCATAGAAAGAGGAAGTATGAAAGATGGGTGGGGAGATGCACAGGAAGTACCAGGGAGGAACTTGGGATGTGGCTTTCTTTTTTGGTTTGGAGGAGTGGAAGGATGCTCTCTTTCTGAGATGCTGGTGAAGAGGGAAGGTCAGCTAGCTGTTCCTCAACCTCACTGAGCTAGCAGGTTTTCACCCCAGCCTCTCATTACCAAGTCTTTATTGGTAAATAACACAATTTTGTTAAAACTGTATTTGTTGGCAGCAACAGGAAGATGAGGCAGGATGTAGAAGTCTCAGCCACTGCCTGAGAAGCAGGCCACAGTTACTGGCTGAAACAGCAGTGGCTTCGGGTGCAGCTGCTGTGCTTGTGGACAGAGAAACCCTTACAAATAGTTTGCCCAATGCTGCCTGTCATGACTACCAGCTCCGTGAGGAACCAACTCATCTTTATTTCTCACTGGTGTGTATTAGAGCTAGCGCAGAGACCTGCACACATTTGCATAAGTGAATTACAAACACTGATTTCTGTGCTGGCAAGAGGGCTCAATGGTTAATAACATGTACTACTGGTAAAGAGGGCCCCAGTGTGGTTCCTACCAACCACAAACACAAACAAAAGTCATAACTGCCTGTAATTTCAACTCCAGGGAGATTCATGCTTCTGGTTTCCAACAGCACCCACACTCATGTCCACATACCCATGTATACACACACACACACACACACACACACACACAGAATTAAAAACAGTAAAAATTTTTTTTTTTCCCCTGAGATAGGATTTCTCTTGAACTCACATAGATCTGCCTGTCTCTGCCTCCTTGATCCTGGGGTTAAAGGCATGCAGCAGGAATATTTTTTTAAAGAACACTGATTTCTAGGAGTTCAGCCACTGTAATCAGTAAAGGGGCCTCTAGGTTCTGTAACCCGCCCATCCCTCAGGCCTAACACCCTTGGCTTCTGAGAAGCACTCACTGGAGATGGAAGTGTAGACAGCGAAGGCCCTGAGGCTGGTCATCTCCTTCCTGCGAGTCATCTCCACCCTGGAGCAGAAGATGTTCTCCCACGCATACAATTTGAGCAGCTTGATGCCCCGCAGCATCTCATTGGTCTGCTTCAGTCTCTCATTGGAATATTCCTGGGGGCGGGAGTGGTGGCATGTTAGAGGTGCGATGTCTATGGTCTTATCTCAGCCCAGGAAAAGCACCAAATTCATGTCCTCACCCTCTGCTCAGCACCTATTCCTACAAGCATGTTCCCAGCAAGCCTGTTAAATGCATTTCATAGAAACTGAGACCTGGACTGTGAGTGTGGCGAAGAGGCTACAAAGATGAGGTCCAGGGAGGTAGACAGGGGCAAAGGTGGAGATAGAACATGCATATCCTGGGACTCACCAGGGTGCTGCGCTGTGCCTGGGAGAGCTTGGTGGCCACAAAGTACTGTACAGGAGCCAGCAGAATGATGACAGCAGCTCCAATCAAGGCACTGACCCCAAGGATGTAGTAGAGGAGGATCACACCCACAATGATCTGGAGAAGGTGACAGGAGATGAACTCTCCACTCCAGGGCTGCATTGGCACCGTCCCCACCATCCGCTCCTTAGAGTGGAGCATGCCTCAGTGCACAAGTTTTCTAAAAGGCTTCAGGATGGAGTAGGGCATAGGAGCGGGTTTGCGACAGTGATACAGTGGGCACACTCTGCTGTGACCAAGGGTATTTACCTAAAGCTAGCTAAAGGACTAATTAACTTCCTCTCTAAGTCTGCTTTCCCAGGGAGAGTCTGAAGATTGAGACAGTGAGGATATATATATATATTATACATTTAATAAAACCTGAATATTGGGGAGAGAGCACCCAGTCAAATCCTAGGCAGACAGCTCAGGAAATTCTTAAACCATGAATACAAAGATAAACAGCTGAGCCAGTCACAGGCACCTTTAATCCCAGCACAGGGAGAGCCGGGAGTGGTGACCTCCATCCTTGATCCCACAACTCCAGAAACAGAACTTCTTCTGTTTCTGTGAGTTCAAGGCTACATGCCTTTAATCCTAACCTGGATGGGTATATAAGGGCTTGTAGAAACCCAGAGAGAACAGAAGCAACTGGGAGAAGTGACTGGCAGAAGTAACGAGGAGCGAGGCTGAGGAAGTTGTCAGACAGCTGAGTGAGAATTGACTGTGGTGCTTCCTCTCTCTGATATTTCAGCCTTCCCCCAATATTTGGCTCTGAGTCTCATTTGTGATACTACAAGATAGCACCATTTATTCTATTTGCTGAAACTGATGTCAAAATAAGCTTCCCATGAGCAAAGAGGCAAAACTGGGGCATCCATGCCAGGCAGAACTGCACAGGCACTGAGAATGTGCAGCGCATTCAATGTCCTCGTAGTTTGCCCTTAAAAATTTTTTTAGGGGCTGGAGAGATGGCTCAGCGGTTAAGAGCACCGTCTGCTCTTCCAGAGGACCCGGGTTCGATTCCCAGCACCCACATGGCAGCTCACAACTGTCTGTAGTTCCAGTTCCAGGCAAACACCAAGGCAAATAAATAAATAAATAAATAAAGTTTAAAAAAAAAAAAAATTTTTTTAAAGGAGAGTCAGGGTCTCATATATTACAGATTAGCCTTGAAGTGGCCGTGTAGCTGAAGATGGCCTTGGAGTTCTGATTCTCCTGCCTCTACCCACTGAGTCCTAGGACTACACTATGCTAGACAAGTCTTCCACTATATTACCACCCACTAACAACGCCTTTTGTGCTGAACCAGAGCCTCTCATATGCTAGGTGAATGCTCTATCACTGAAGTACACCATCCAGGCAAGCTCTCCTGAACCCGTCCACTCAACCCATTAAAAAATGTTTTTTTTTTGTTTGTTTTTTTAGACAAGGTCTAAGTTATGCTGTGTGGGGCATCAGGCGCTGAATCACTCTCTAACCCAGGCTAGCCTTTCTTGACTTAGTCTTCCAAATAGCAGGGAATAGCTCTAGCTTCTGTTGTCTTCAAACAGTCTTGTGATCTAGCCCAGGCTCACCTGGGACTTGAGAGTGTCTTGCTCAGTCCCTCAAGTGCTAGGACCGAAGGTGTAAACCACCACACCTGAGGCTGGTCTTTCATTTTCTTAGTGAGCCTGACAGGCTTTCTCTGAAATGAGAACTCATTCTGTATCTAGACTTATGGAAAAGAATGCCTACTTATGACTATTCATGAGAAATGTAAATCTCTCTTGCCAGCCTCCAAAGCTTCCGGATGACAGTTTTCCAGGCTGTAGTCAAAGACAAGCCCTTAAAACTGCATGGCTTGCTCTAGAACAGACATGCTGCCCTCCTTAGCTGAAAGAAGAGAATAAAGGAAGTCGGAGGGCTTGTCCCTGCAGTCGGCCAGCCCTATGCCAATCCGGCACGGGGCACTCCCTCAGTTCTAGGATGGACTAGGCTGGGGTACTACACTTTGTATACATCACAGAAAGCCTCTTCTGTTAGCAGATGACTGAGAGGCTGTGAAATCACCCAGCACTGTCCTCCCTGTGACTGGCACAGCAGGCAGAGGGCCATGTGACAAGATGACTCTTGTCCACGTTCCTGGGAGTCCCACCTGGCACAGCCCTTCTTCTTACATGAGCCATGCTTGCATGGAGGCAGTCAGGGTGTCCTTCAGCCACTGGGGGTGCACCAGACTCCAATAAACCTTTCAGGGTACCCAGGATTATTTGTAGGGGCCTCCAGGGCACCAACTCCAGGGTCTCACTCTGCAGCTCAGCTGGCCTGAAACTTAAGGCAATCCTCCTGCCTCAGTCTCCCAAGTGCTAGAGTCTCAAGTATACACTAGCACTTTCTACCAGAATGTCATTTAAAAAAATATGTGTGATTTTTAAAACACATTAAAACCCAGGAGTGGAGTGAATTTCAGTATTATAAAGGGCTATGTGCACTGGGTCACAGGCTGGCTCCAGAACCCCAACCAAGTGGCTTGCCATAAGGTTAAAATTTTATCATGTGTGTGTGAGGGGGTTGGGGGGTGGTCAGGAATTAACCCAGGGCTCGTGCATGCTCAGCAAACACCCTACCACTGAGTTACATCCCAGCCCTCATTTCTCGTGTGCTGGTCAGTTTTGTAAGCATGAAGATACAGTCTCTGATGAATTAAGAATGAAAATCAGTTGGGTCTGGTGCTGTGCACTAATTTTCTTAGGTACTCAGGAGGCTAGGTCAGGAAATAATACAAACTCAGGACTTGGGGCTAGTCTGGGCTTGTTCATCTAGTCAGGAAATACATGAATTTTTCCAAAAATATCATCACTATTATTTCCAGCCCTCCCCTGAAGTATACAAATCCCATTTGTATATTTGAACAAAACAAGACCCCATTTCAAATAACTTCAACAGAATGTCCTTGAAATCGCTCTGTAGTTGAGGATGATCCTGAGGTTCGGATCCTCCGACCTCCACCAGCATCCCTGGTTTATGTGGTAGCAGTGATTGAATCCAAGTATTTACATACACTAGGCAATCATGCCACCAACTGAATTACATTCCAAATTCCTACAATGTGGAATTTAGTATTTATAAAACCGTTCCTTGTATGGCTATCCTAGGGGTCATTTAAAGTTGGCTACACTTTGAATGTCCTAACGATACTATCTTCTATGACCACTGGAAGATGTCCAGATGGCCTGCAGTACACTGGGAGAAACCAGCAGATACACCACATGGACAGGCCCCAGGGACAGAAGACACAAGGGAACACAGAATGAATCAAGTAGCTTCTGATTTCTCGTCCTTCTGCCTCCCCGCTCCCCCAGTACCTACCCCCCAAACACGAGAGTTTCCCCAGCACAATCTGATACCTGTACTGGCATAGCCCAGAGGTTTGGGCATAAGAAGAAAAACCACATGAGTTGGTTTGTGTCGATGGCCACCAGGTTGCAGATCTGCCCAGCAGTCATTTCCCCCATGGACAGGTTGGAGGTGGATAGGTGCATGATTTTATTGTAAATCTTGGTCTAGAATGAGAGGAGAGAGCTTGGCATCTGTCATCAACACCATCCCTATCACCACCCCAGATCTGGAAAGGGCAAGAGGCTTCTCTGACATCCCTGCAGAGCCCTGGCACAGTTCTGTAAGGGGCTCTGTCACAACTTTGCAGTCATCTATATCATAGATCAAGTGGCAGGAATCCAAGGCCAAAGCAACTACTTCTCCAGCAAACATGTCCTCTCCTTTGAAGGACAGGACAAAATTAGCTCCTAAATCTTAAAAGCAAGTCCTTGTGTCTATTTGTGTTCTTGATTTATGGGGTATTAGTGCAGAACACATTTAAGAGACATAACAATGAAAGCAAGGGGTTTCAGCAGACCTGGGTCAGTCAACCTGCACCATCCCCTGAAACCCAGCCACCCTGAAAACCTCCACAGGACAACATGGAGAGTAATGGCTGCCTCTGGGCTCAGGCCTGATTGCTTTATGTGCTGGTTGTCAGCGCCTTCCAGAAAGATTGGATTTTCAAGCTGCATGCTCTGGAACAAGGAAGAATTCCATCCTGTCTTAAATGTCCACAGGGCGCCTGCTCTTGGGCACAATTGTACCACACTTCTGCAGCAAAGCCTTTAATCATCTTGTGTCAAGCTTAGTTTGCCTTTGTTTGTGGGTCAGGTTTTATGAAAGCATGAATGTGTCTTCTATGTCTTTCTGTATACTTCGGGGGAGGGCTGGAAATAATAGTGATGATATTTTTGGAGAAATTCATGTATTTCCTGGCTAAATGAAATTAAGCTTTAAAAGCTAACCAGCAACTTTCAATGAAGCACAAGCATGAGTAACCTGCTAAAGTGTTATTAATACTTGAAGTCACAACCAGTGTGTGTGTGTGTGTGTGTGTGTGTGTGTGTGTGTGTGTGTAACTTAGGAATTTTGCTTGGTAGCTTATATACAAGTTCTAATCTATAATTGCATATTTTCTGTAGGTAACTTTTTAGAAATCTCTTAAAGGAAAGAGGTCTTCTATTTCTACTTTGTTTCCATAATGAATGCTATCATTTCCTTTTTGTGGCATATGAATTAATCTCTTATTAATATAAAAGATTCAGTTACATAAAAAACAATTACAGACTGATATATTAAAAATCCACTCGGAGGCTCTTTTAGCATAATTGGAAAATACTAGGCTGTATGATTTATGACACACAGATAGAAAACAGATCTGATGACAAGGCTATCCAACCATAAAATTGGTTATGGTGGTACAAACTGGCCTGTCACTGGAGGGACTGGAGCCAAGGATGGGTTCTGAACTGAGTGACAGTTTGGTTCTTCGTAGCTCTGAGTTCCCTTGAACCTTGTGTCCACCTTTCCCATTTGCTGGTATTCCTGAGCACATCCTCTTTCCCCCATAGAAAGCCAGGGAAGCTGAGCAGCATCATTTGCACATATGCATCCTTAATATAGACCATCAATATGACTAGAGCAGTGCCGGCTACTACCTCGGCTTAAGCTGTACTTTTCTTTCCTGGTCAGCCCCTTTCAGGCATTGCATCTGAACAACTCTCACAGGGTCAGTCCATGTTCCTGAAAATAATCCCCAACATCTAATCTCTCTACATAATGTTTTTGATGGATGAGGCAGCTTTGGGATTTTGTTCAGCTTTGTAAAAATCATCAGGGATGACAGAATTAGCTATTGGCCTCACTCTCCTCTTTGTACAGGGAGAATTTCTGGCCAGGGTCATGTGGTCTCAGTGAGTGTGTGGCTGCTGCACTGCCCTGGGTTGGTGTGAAAGGCTGATATGCTTTTACTCCATGTGACCCATTCTCATCCAAGGTTTTCTATGCAAACACCAAGCTGAAGTCCTAATGGAAGCCTTGGGGTTTGGGGTGGCTCTCATCCCCACCATCCTCCATAGTACTGAGTCCCTTCCAGCTTTGACCATCCTGCCAATCAATTGTAAAAGGTAGGACTAAGAGCTCAGACCTGTGCATTATGGATGTCTCCTCAGGGACCCTAGATTTGACAGTTCAAATGGATCTTAGATGTTTTGCTGATCTGTTATGATGTGTTCACATAGCAAGCATGCTATCTGCTAGACTCCAGATTTAGAGAAGGATTCTGAGGCCTGTGCCTGGCAGGAGAGAAGGTGTGATTGATTGGTGATGCCTGACACTTTCAAAGGTGGGGAAGAACCAAGGACGGGGCAGCTGACATCTTGTATCAGTCCAGTCCAAGGCAGAACCGGAGCTACCACTGCTTCCAAGTCCCCGTCCCAGCCCCAAGGTACTTTGCACTTTCCATTCCACAGCCAATAGTCAGTTCTAAAGTGAAGCATGAGCATCAGACATAAACTCACAGAATTATTCTGATCTATGAGTAAAGTGAAAAAAAGATATGACCCCAGTACCTGGATCGCTCCTCTGAGATTAATCCCAGTTTCAATGGCGACATAGTACGAGGCTTGCAGGAATGTCCTTTGCAGCAGGAGTGCAAGGAACAGAAGCACAGCCAAGACGTAGGCATTGCCAAGAAACTCTTGGGACGAGACAAAGTAAACTCCGAGAAACTGTGTCTGTGGGAGAGAAAAGGCCAGTGGTTGCTGCTAGAAAAGCGAGTACAGGTCATGCTGTTAGGGCTGGATTACTGCGGGGACCTCTGTGCTTGCAGAACTCAGGATGAGGAGCTGGGAGGTTGGCTCCACTAGTAAAGTACTTGCTGAGGAAGCCTGAGGAACTGAGCTCAGTCCTTGGCACCCACATAAAAAGATGGGTGTGGCAGTGTGTAATCTTAGCACAGGGGAGACAGGTATGAAGACTCCCAAGGGATAGCTAGCCGGCCAGCAGCTGAATTAGTGAGCTCTGGGTTCAGTGTAAGTTTCTCTCTCAAAAAAATAAGACACAATTGGTCAGATGGCTTAGTGGATAAAGGTGCTTGATGTGCAAGTCTGGGTACCTGAATTTGGTCCCTGGAGCCTAAATAAAGGAGGAAGGGGAAAGCTAACTCCCCAAAGTTATTCTCTGATGTTCACATGGGTACTGTGTCACACTCATCCACACACACAATGTGTCACACACACACAACATATCACACACACACAACATATCACACACAGACAACATATCACACACACACAACGTATCACACACACACAACATATCACACACACAACGTGTCACACACACACAACATATCACACACACACATTCTCTATATTTCAAATTTTTAAATAAAGTAGAAAGTAAATGGGGAAGGCACTCACCTGACATTGCCCTCTGGCCCCACATGTATGCATATACTGTGTACACACACACACACACCTAGCCTAATAAATCCAACCAAATGTTCTGCAGCAAAGACTGCCTCTACCCCTGTCTGTCTTCCCACTTGGGAGAACAGAGTGAGGCTCAGTTCTAACCTCAGGCATACATGACTCTCAGCATCTCCACCTCCATGCCCCTGGGAGTTTACTCTGAACAAACCAAAAATAAATAGAACAGATCACAGAGGAGCCCAAACAGAACAGCTACAGCAAATGGCACAAAGCACTCTCTGCCTCAGAAACAGAATCAACAATCTGCCGAGCAGTGACTTCTGGGCTGGGGTGTGTGTTGGGGGACTGTGGGGGTGGAGGGGTGGAGGGTGGGGGGCAGAGGGTGGGACCTGGTGCTGACTGTTCCCAGGGGAAAGACAGGAACTGACAACATGGGAGAAGAATGCACGGGAGCCCCAACCCCATGGACTCCCAGGACCTCCTTTTTAAACTTGTCACCCTCTCTGAACTTCAGCAAGACCCCAGATAATAATCAGGGAAAAACATTCTGCCTTTGTACTAAAGATACCAGGAAGCACCAGCATGCCTGTTTCCAAATCCAGAACCGCTGGCTTCTAGGAAAACTTTGAACTTGGTGGGTCGTCACCCTGCAGCACAGCCACGTTCATCTTCCCATGAAGACAAAACTCTCACCTTTCTGACACTGTGTCCTGACTGTGGACATCTGGAAGGATGTGGGGGGTGCTGCAGGGTGGACAGAGATGGGAACAAAATGAGGAGAAACTCAAGATCTTGACCTTGGCAGCGATCAGGCCAACAAGAGAAGATCTCTCTCAGTGACTATTTCCAGAGAATCAAGAGTTCCTCAATCTTGGCTCAGGGGCCAAGATGGAGAAAGGAAGACATTACCATCTATAGAATATCAGAGGTGACTTGTCTACCAGCTCTCGAAGCTCAGAGAACTGTCTGGTCCTGCCCACAGGACAGGCGCCTGCATAGGAGGCCAAATTAGATGTGCTCTAAAAAAGGCTTAGATCCAGAGCTCCTGAGTCAAAGCGCCACTAGAGAACCACAGAGGATGGCAGGATGGGGTGGCGGGCTAGAGGCAACAGCATTCAGCCTTATGGATTGGAAGGGATGACAGATAAGACATCAGAAAATACCAGTGAGCAAGGTGCCATCTGGGGCCTTTACACAAAAGGAAACAGAGTTTCATTGTGGCTAAGTGGCTAGCACAAGGCTATATTAGAGACAACATGTGAATGTGGACCTGTGCTAAAACACTACCTCAGACCCACTGTCCAGATCTCATTTGTCCATCTGACCTGAAGTCACACTCTTGACTTGTGGCAGATGGAAATAAACCCATTTGGCTGGCTCTGAGTCAAAAAACATAGGCACACAGCGTCTGCAGTTTACTGTTAAACTCAGTCCTGTTTAACACTCCCTACCCAGCATCCTCTCAGAGCCTCAGCTCTGGAGAACAGAAACATTATTTTAAAGCCAAGCACGTTCAGTATCATCCTCACTAATGTAGCTAAGTAATGGCTGTGAACACAATGGTATTTATTTCTGAATTACAGCATAGGGTAGGGTGCTAAAGCTGTATAATGTTCAGCCATAGGTGCTGTTAGGGACACTGAGATACTCATGAGAACATTAAGCAGCCAAGATCCCTGTTCACCATATGATGGAGGGCCATGACCTGCTATGCCACAAATAACAGAACACACCTACACTATAGCAAGAACAGGAAAGTCAGCTGAGCACATATGTTGGCCAGATAGGGAGTGTTTCTTGTCAAATGCACTTGCCAATATTTGCACATTTTTTAAACAAAGTAACAGGTTACCCTTTTGTAGCTCAGCCCTTCTTTCCCAGACACACATACATTCTACGGCCAAAGATCACATTGCTGTGAATTAAAAAAAAGTGCCCTATTGAAAACAAGAATATTGTCATTAGGTATGTCACTGGATTGTAGTTAGCCATCTTTTCAAGGCAGCTTCCCAGGGGCGGAGCCAGAGCACCTAGGTTCCTATGAAGAAGTGGGTGCCAAGGCCTGCAGGTCCCTCTGTAGTAACGCAGTGCAGCACCCAGTGGAGGCGGGAGGTGTTCAGAGTCATCCTTTGCTGCATAGTGAATTTAGATCCAGCCTGGAGGGCGTGAATGGCCCAAGGCAGGAAACCAGGACCAGAGCTGAAGGAAGACAAGGGCTTTGCAAGGCCTTATGCTCTAGACCTCTTTTCACAAGCTCTTAGGGAAGTTTCTTTTTTTAGAAGTTGATGTTTAATAGTCTTTATAAAAAAAGTTTAGTTACATTTAAATGTATTTATTCTGTAACCCAGGTGCACAGGTGCATGTGTGCCACACTGCACATGTGAGGTCAGATGGCAACTTCAGAAGTCAGCTTTTCTTTCAACCATGTGTGTTTCAGGGATTAAATTTAGGCTACTGGGTTTGGCAGCAAGCAGCTTTACCCATGGAGCCATCTCCCTGGCCCTAAATATATATGTATTTTTAAATGAACCAGTATGTAGTCTTTCCACGTCCCATGTTCTCATCCTGTGTAGAGGACACTGAAAGCACAGAGGACTGATTCTGGGGAGGAGTGTGTGTGTGTGTGTGTGTGTGTGTGTGTGTGTGTGTGTGTGTGTGTGTGAAATCAGGACCCCTGGGGGTACAGTTCTACCACTGCCTGACCAGGGCCCAGCTTCAAAGACTCTGTCCCTGGGTTAAAAGGTGACCATCTAAGAGGACCTGAGTAAAAGCTCTAACACTGTCTTGAATCCCCTGGGCAGCACTCCTGTTCACCTGTCCACCTCCCCTGTCACAGCTACATGTCCACCATTCCCACCTGACATGGAGGATAAGAGTCTGGTCTTAGAGATGAGCTGACTTTCAAACGTGACTCATCAACAATCAGGCACAGTGGTCTTTAAAGAAGTCCCTCAACCTCTCTGACCCTCAGTTTCCTCATTGTTAAACAGTGGGTAATGGTTTTCGCTGCAGAGAGACCATGTGCAAATGACATCCAGAAGCATAAGCAGTCAGTATGTGACAACTTCTATACCCAGTGCTAGTGACTCTGCCCAGGATGACCTTGGAACCTGTGGTAATCCTCCTGCCTCTGATTCCTCAGTGTATATGGTAATGTCTTCATTCTTTATTGAAATATCATTTCCCACAGTATGTGTATATATGAATATGGTGTGTGTATGTGTATGTGTCTGTCTATGTGTCTATATGTATATATGTGTGTACATCTGTGTGTATGTAATATGTGTGTGTCTGTCTATGTGTATATAGTGTGTGGGGATGTATGTCTGTGTGTGTGTAGTGTGTGTGTTTCTCTGTGTGTATGTGTCTGTCTCTGTGTGTATATGTGTAGTGTGTGTGTAGTGTGGGATACATCTGTGTATGTGTAGTATGTGTGTCTGTATCTGTGTATGTATGTATGTGTGCATGTATCTGTCTATGTGTGTGTAGTGTGGGATACATCTGTGTGTAATATGTGTGAGTGTCTGTCTGTCTTGTGTGTGTGTGTCTGTCTATGTATGTGTAGTGGGGGGTACACCTGTGTGTAGTATGTGTAAGCGTCTATCTGTCCTGTGTGTGTATGTGTGTCTGTCTGTCTGTGTGGTGCTCTGGCTTGTGTCCAGAGCTTCATGCATACTAAGATTCACTCTGCCACTGAGCCACAGCCCACTCTACCAAGGAGACTTTCACATGAAAGCAGAGACAAGGGGTGTCCAACATAACTAGGGAGGACTTCCTGGAACAGGAGACACAAAGCTGAGGTGTCAGTGACATGAAAGCAGCCATGTCAGGCACTCTGAGAACACTATCATGAGGAGGCCACTGACATAGTGACATCCCCACACCACAGAAACAGCAAGACATTAACAATCATCTCACCAAGAGTGACAGTGACAAATATGAGCACCCAGGGTGTA
>PVIH01002692.1:0-19668 GCA_004025045.1 Sigmodon hispidus
TAAAAAAAAAAAAAAAAAAAAAAAAAAAAGACAGTATTACAGACTTGGCCCAAGTCTTCCAGGACCCTCGGAGTTTATCCAGTCTGACACCCTCTAGCCACAACATCCTACAGATCAGAAAAAGTTAATCCTGACAAGGGACAAGCCCTGTCCAGTGTCACATTGTAAAGATTGAGGCAACCTCACTTGTAACACTAGCTTAGTCACGTGTGACCTGGTGATCTCTCTCCTTGACCTCACATAGGGTCTGACACATATATCATCACATACAGTTACTCACTGCAGGGCCATTTCAGTTTCAGTCACTGATGGGCAACTCATCTATAACATAAGTCCCTAAGATTACAGTGTCCAGCAGTGTTACAGCTGTCTTAGTTCCTATAAGCACACCCACCATGTGTGTTCAACAGCAGAACCTACTCACGACATACTTCTCAGAATGCTTCTTGTGGCTAAATGGCACATGACTGTATTCTATCGATTTGACCTCTGGCTCCTAAAGTTAGTTTCTGGATATATTTGGTTTTATCTCTTTGTACTTTACAGAGGGGTTTTCTCTTAATTTATTATGTTTGTTGTAGAGAATATGGTAAGTATAAAGCATTTACACATGATTGAAGTCACCCATTAAAAAATGTCCTAAAAGTTACTAGGTGGTGGTGGTATACACCTTTAATCCCAGCACTTGGAAGGCAGGTGGATCTCTGTGAGTTCAAGGCAAGCCTGATCTACAAAGCAAGTTTCAAGACAGCTAGGGCTGTAACACAGAGAAACCCTGTCTCGAAAAACAAAACAGACAGACAAAAAGGATTGTATTACATATAATCTGTGTGGGACTTCTGTTGTTTCACGTGATTTCATGAGAAATTCTCCCATGTTACCATTTACTCCTGAAAGAGATTAATTTTTATGTTTGTTTGTTGTTGGTTTTTGTTTTTCTGTTTTGAAAACAGAATCTCATTGTGTAGCCTTGGCTGTCCTGGAACTCACTATGTAGACCATGCTGGCCTAACTTACAGAGATCTACCTCCTTCTGCCTCCTGAGTGCTGGGACCCCAAGTGTGGGACAGCACACCCAGTCTGAGAGAGATTCTAAAAAGGAAAATGAAAGGCCTGAGAACCAACTTTTCTCAAGTTCTTTAGAGCTGCTGTCAGACTGTTTTCCACATGCTATGCCAATTAACCCAGTGACCAGCACCTCAAAGGGTATCCGCGCCCCACATCAAGCCCTATGCGCCCCACATCAAGCCCTATTCTCCACATCTTTTCTCACTTGTGTTAATGTGATAGTTAAAAAATGTCTCCTTTTAAGTTTGGGGTGGAGGTGTTTGAGCAGAAGTTCAAGGTCATTCTTGATTACAAAGGTAATTCAAGGTCTGGGACCTGTCTAGGAAAAAAAGATGAACCAGAAGACGTCTTGGTGAATTAAGGCACCTGCTGGCAAGACCAACAACCTGAGTTCGATCCCTGACCCACATACTGGAGGAGGAGAATAGACTCTCTGAAGTTGTTCTCTGACTTGGACACATGTGCCAAGGCACACATATGCCCCCACACATGCACATACAGACATAAGTAAGAAAAAAATTACAGAATAAATAAATAGGGGAGGGAGGGAGGGAGGGAGGAGGGAGGGAGGGAGACAGGCAAGCAGTTCATTAGCTGGATATTGTAGCACATACCTGTGATCCTAGCACTAGGGAGGCAGAAGCAAGGAATCCCAGCATGCTTGAGGCTACCCTGGTCTACCATAGCAAATTTCAAATCATGCCAGAATGACATATAAAGACTCTGTCTTAAAACACAAAAAAGAGCTGGTGAGATGGCTCAGAAAATTAAGGCCCTTGACACTAAGCCTGAAGATTTGAGTCTAATCCCCGGGAGTCACGTGGTAAAAAGAAAGTTGATTCCCACAAAATTTTCCTCTGACCTCCATACTTATACATCAGCACAGGCATATCCCCCACATCATACACACACATGTACATGTGCACACACACAAATCAAAAAAGGAAATAGTAGGTACTCCAGAAATAGAGGCAGGCAGATCTCTGTGAGTTTTAGGACAGCCTGGTCTACGAAGCAAATTCTAGAACAATCATGGCTGTTACACAGAGAAACCCCGTCTCAATAAATAAATAAATAACAAAAATTTAAAAAGAAATAGTAGCAACAATGCCACATGAAGACCTTTGAGCTGAGTGGTTATCTAGCATGGACATTAGAACCTGCCAGGTCATAGGGCACTTGATAACTACTTGGACTTTGACCCAGAGGGCCATAGGAGAGCTTTAAGAGCAAAGAAGTCAGCCCTCTATCCAACTCTGCAGGCAGTAGATGTTCATCCTCCTGCCATCGATTTTTCCTAAAAGTAGTTTCTCATAACTCAAGGATCATAATCATACCTACAACTCCTAGCCCCAACCCATCCCTGTGTTTAAACAATGGAGTTAATATTAGGGTCTAAGATGGCAAAATTTGTAATTTTTTTAGATTTAAAAACTTAATTTTTTCTGTGCATATATGTGAATGTATGTTCTGTGTACTAGTGTGGAGTCCTCAGCAGCCAAAGACATTGACCCCCTGGATCTGGAGTTATAGGTGGATGTGAGCTGCTGATGTGAGTGCTTGGTACCAAACCCAGGTCTTCTGCAAGAGGAGCACATGCTCTTAGCCACTGTATAAACCACAGTAACTGCTGCCATGGAAGGGACAGAACAAGGAAATGGCAACGTCTTTCAATGATAAAGGGAAGGTCAAAGATTGGAAAACTCAAGTCAGGTCCTCTCCTGAGCTGAGCAGGGTCTAAGGGCAGCTAAGGCTGGGAGAGGCTACACCAGGGATTTGGAACCCCACAGCTGGTGCAGAGCACCTTCCTTCCTTCCAGGAAAGTTACTGAAATTATCCCTGCTTCTGAGCTGGGGTCGGCCTTGGGCAGCAGGGTGAGCTGGGCAGCAGCAAAGGGAGATGTTAAGAAAAGATGGTGTATAAGAAGAAAGCGAGGCAAATGAGTCGGCACCAGGGATGCAAGTCCGACTGCCTGAGATGATACTGTCTCCAGACAGATACTCCCAAATCTCCCAAAAACCTCGGCAACTCACTGCCTCCCCAACTTCAGCTGGGTTTATTAGAATGATCTCAGAACCACCTGTTCCCCACCCCAGACTGCTTTTCTCTAAGCACCCAGTATCCATAAAAGGCTTCACCCTCCACACAGTTACCCCCAGCCAGAACCCTCAAGTCATCCTCCTACCCTACAAAGTCCTGAAAGCTTGACACGACTCCTGGAAATATGTTTGTCCACTGTAGCTATGGCTCGCAAGCCCAGGCCACTGTTGTCTTTTTTTTTTTTTTCCCTTGGACTCTCCCTAGCCACACTTGCTCCAGCCTCACCATCACACACTTGTCTCTTCCCACATTCATAATCAGCTGCATCCCAGCTCTGGCCTGCCTTTCTCTGCAGAATGCCCTGCGGTCCCCGCCTGTGCCTGCTACTTTTGATCGTCCTGCTTCTTTTTTGTTTGGTTGTTTTTGACAGGGTCTCACTCTGGAGCCCTGGCTGGTCTAGAACTGACACTGTGGAGACCGAACTGGATCTCATAGTGACCCACTTGTTTTTGCATCCTCTGTGCTGGAATTAAAGTTCACCACCATGCCCACCTTGTTCCTCTTCCTACCCTCACAACTTGCCACTCTGCCCTATGCTGCTCAGCTGGGTACCTACTTCCTTCACTACAGCAGCAGCCCTTCCCCTGCGTGACTACCTGGGGAGGTCTGGGTCTTCTCTGCACCAACAGTCCAAACGCCTCCCAGGGCATAGAACATTCTCATTTCCCTCACAGCTCCCTCTCTCCCTTCCTCTACATTCCTTCCCTTTCTTTTGCTGTTCTGTTGACTCCCTCACTTGACTCTGAGCTCCAACTCAGGTATGTCTGCATCCCGGCACATATCAGCACTCCGTGTTTGCCGAAGGGAGGCTGTGGGGAGGGAGAGAGACAGACAGACAGAACACGATTGCTTCTTGACCCCAAAAAGGAAAGAGAAGAAGAAAAAAGCAAGAAGCATGAGTCAGAAAATGAGTGACACCTCGTGGGCTAGGAAGAAAAGAGATGGGCAGGAGCTGGCAGGGTCACCCACGGCTGGACCCTTCCTTCCAGGAGCCTGGCCTATGGGAGAGGCAGACAGTCTTGGCCCAGCACCAGGAGTCACCCAACCTACCCTGCTTGACAGATGGAGAGGGACAGAGAAGGCATACAGAAGCATAAAGAGAACTGGACAGCAGATATGGTGTGCATGCCTGTATTCCCAGCACTTGGGAAGTGAAGGCATCAGGATCAGGGTTCAAGGTCATCCTTGGCGCCATACGAGTTCCAGGCCAGGCAGGACATGAGATACTGTCAAAGGAAAAGGGAGAGGAAGAGAGAGAGAGTAGGGAAGAAGAGGACCATCACAAGATAACATGGGATATCTATTGGGCTGAAAGCACAGGCCAACCCTGCAGCCTTCAGTGTACCAGGCTGCACTCCGCCCTGTGTCTGTGTCCAGCAATGCTCCCCAAGTTTACCAACCCCTTCCTTGTCCTAGATCTTCCTAACCTCAGAGCAGAACACCCTCCAGGTCTTATCTGAGCCTCTGGCAGTAGCAATGCCTGAGGTTGATGCCTAAACTGAAATCTCAGCCAGGTTCTGCCCCAGCCCTGAACCATCAGGATGCCTGTGTCACAAGCGGGGCCTTCCCCACAGCACCCAGTGGAGTGGTTCCTTGTGTGACTTCTCCCTAGGAAGGGACTCTCCCAGCTTGGCCTCTTGTGGACTTCTGAATACGAGAGCTCCCTGTGGGCCCTGCCAACTCTTCCCAAAGCCAGGCTCCCAGCCAATGCCACTTCTGTAGCCAGTCAAGACACTAAGCCTCTGTAGTCTCCAAGGAAAGAGCTGCCAACAACACTGTTCTCCTCAGACGAAGGCCACATCACCATGCAGGCCCCTGACAGGACAAATCCAAAGTCATGGAAGCAGCCACAAGGGACAGAAAGCTAGGTAGACTTCTGGCCTGGACTTCAAAAGCTGAGGCTCAGCATCCTGGGCTTGGGGCGCTGCCTTGATGGTAGTTCCAAATCCCCCGGTCTCCCCACCCTACCTTCATGTCTCAGCTCATCTGATAGTTGATCCTTCCTGTTAGCATTACTGTGGCTCTACTAATTGGGTTCACATTAGACACAGCAGCAGGGCTTTAAAATAAGAAAAAGCAAAGCAATGCTGTGGTTGTGCAGGTCCATAATTTCTGTACTTGGGAGGTTAAGGCAGGAGAGTGGTGAGTTCAAGGTCATTCTGTACTATATAGTGAACTTAAGGATAGCCTATCCTGTATCTCAGAAGTAAAAATACCTGGGAAGGCCAGGCAGCGGTGACAAATACCTTTAATCCCAGTTCTGAATTCAAGGCCAGCCTGGTTCACAGAGTTAAGTCCCAGGATAGCCAGGGCTATACCCAGAAGCCCTGTCTGGAAAAAAAAAATTAAAAATTTAAAAATAAAAATAATTTTTAAAAGAGCCTCAGAAGATATACCAGTGAGTAAAGCATTTGCCACGAAAGCATGAAGATCTGAGTTGGAGCCCTCAGGACACAAGCAGAGGTCACATTACTCCAGTGCTCTGAGAGGCTGAGATGGGAGGATCCTCTGCCTCCTGAAGACCAGCTAGCCTGGTTTACTAAAGCTGAGAGCCACAGCCGAGAGCCTGCCTTGAACAAGGTGGATGGACAGTGCTGGCTCCACATATGTGTGCACAACCACGCAGCGTGTGATACACACAATGTGTCATGCACACAACAGACACACATAAAAGAAAAGAAAAAAAGAGAGCCCTGTTTACAGCAGTTACATCAGAGTTCCAAAGAGTTATACTTACATGGCTATTTTTAGTTTGCTACTGAAGTATAATTTACACATAGCAAAGGGACTGTATGCAAGGCAGTGTACAGAGTCTAACACTTATTTCTTTCTTTCTTTTTTTTTTTTTTTACATAGAGAGACAGAATTTTTCTGGCTGTCCTGGAATTCACTCTGTAGACCGGGCTGGTGTTAAATTCACAGAGATCCACCTGCGTCTGCCTCCCGAATGCTGGGATTAAAGTCATGTGCCACCATGCAAAGCAGTTCAACACACTTCAAAAACACACACCTGGAAAGCAGCCCCGGAACCCCTTCCTGCTCTAGTTTTCTCCCCACCAAGGGGAAGCGTCACTGTTTCCAACATCTGACTGCTTCCTCTCTGTAAGCGTGGGATCACATCCTCCATCTCACAGTGTGAAGATTCAAAGGCACATCCACAGTGCTGTATGCATATCTGTTTAGGACTTGGTTGCTGCATGAATTCTGGTTGTAATAAATGAAACTTAGAGCCAGATATGGGGGCGGGGGAGGCTGAAATATCAAAGAGAGGAAACAGACCACAGTCAGTGTCAGCCAGCTATCTTCCAGCTTCCTCAGCCTCTGCTACAGAATGAATCCATCTTCCTACACCTGCCTCAGATACCTTCTTCCCCAGTTGTTTCCCATCCAGGGTAAGATTAAAGGTGTGTGCTGCTACTATTTGGTAGTTAGGTCTCAGGTAGTTTGAACTCACAGAAACATAGAAAGATCTGTCTCTGGATTTATGGAATTAAAGGCATAGGTCGGGGCTGGAGAGATGGCTCAGAGGTTAAGAGCACTGACTGTTCTTCCAGAGGACCTGAGTTCAATTCCCAGCAAAACCACATGGTGGCTCACAACCATCTATGATGAGGTCTGGTGCCCTCTTCTGTAAAACTGTATGCATAATAAATAAATAAATCTTTTTAAAAAAAAAAAAAAAAAGGCATAGGTCACCAATCCTGATCATCCCCCTACCACACACACACATACACAACCCCCCCCATGCCCACACCACCACCACCACCCCACCACCATGGGATTAAAGGCATAAATTGCCACTCTCTGACCCTCCTGAATTAACTGCAGGTAGATTTCTGATATTCCAGACTGGTTTAATTAAATATATAACATATTAGCATACTTGGTTTTTTGAGACAGGGTGTTGTGTAGCTTAGGCTGGCTTGGAACTTGCTATGTAGCTGGGCATGACCTTGAACTTCTATTCTCTTGCCTCTGTCTCCCACATGCTGGGATTATGGGTATATGCCACCATGCCCAGTTTATGCACTTAGGGATTAAACACAAGATTTTGTGCGTGTTAGGCTAGCATTCTTCCAAATGAGTTAATCCCTAGCAATGTTATGTTACATTTGTAAACTGCATTTTCTCTAGCAATTCCTTTGTATGGATATTCTATAATGTGTTGCTTTCCTTTTACTAATGATAGGCTTGGCAGTTCCAGGTTTGGCTTGTTACGAAAACTATGAAAAAACTCTATGGCACCCTTGTGAGTGCAGGCATTCACTCCTGTGGTAAACACTCAGCACCAGCATTGCTGGGTCACGAGGCAGGTGCATGTTCAGTGTCTGGCTTTTAAATACTCCCAGGTGAAGAAACCTACAGGCAAAGTTAAGAAGCCACTGAAAGAACCCTGCCCACCTCGTTCTTTGTGGCTCACAGGGAGGAGCATGCCTCTTTCTTCCCAAGGCCAGTCTACGTAGAGTCCTGGCCAGAACAAGTTTCAGGCACATCATAGCCATGTCACCAGCGATTCCCCTTGCCTGCTAAGACCACAAGGCCATTTCCTATGCTCTGCCAAGGAAGTGACAGGTTGGCTTTCCCATGTGGCACAAGTTAGCTTGAGCCACACAGTATCCTTCCTGGCCAATCTTCCTGTGTTCTCGGAAAGCCAGAGATCTTCCACACAACCCAGAAACTGGTTGGCAAGAACCTCCCTGAGGACAAATAAGACAAATAGGAGCGGGGGGAGTCACTAATACATTAAAATGTGGGGATAAAAAGGAAATAATTCTGTAGTTGCCGTCTTGAGGCCACACCTAGCAGACATGTATTGAGAAAATGACTGTGGTTTTTTTGGGGTTTTTTTTTTTGCTGACTAGAGAGAGGGACAGGAGAATCCCACAGTTGAAGCTCACAGTGATACTTTAGGGCAGGGCTCATAAATTGGAGGTCACCTGCTAGGTCCCAATCTTACTGTCCAACTCAGCATTCCAGGAAAATGGTTCAAAAAGAAGCTGCACTTGTCAGCCTCACAGTCTCTGCCCAGAGAAGGGTCTGAGGTCATCTAGACTAGCAACGTGCTCAGATGAAAGGGGTATGTGGCAGGCAGAGACTGGAAAGATCACACTGGCACAGCCAGGAGCCCATGTATCCTCCAGAACCAAAAACACCATCTGCACTTGGCCAGGAACCTCCTGAGAGTAAACAAATCGCTGACCCATCAGGTGCCCTTTCTAATGAACCCAAGCTGGGAAATGGGAGAAGATGGGAGGTATGCAGTTAGATCAAGGAGCAGGGCAAGCTGTGCAGATGCTCCTGGAGAAAGGTCTAGGGCTAAGCAAGAGACAGGGAGTACAGACACGGGGGCCACAGGCCAGACCCCCTGTCTAGGAGAGAGCAGAGGGGGTCTGCTCCCCTTGACTGTTCATTAGCTTCCAATTCTGCTTGCAGTGCCCAGTGCTGGCAGCCAGACAGGAAACCTCCAGGCCAGGTATGCCCCAAAACCATGCGACCAGGCACAAAGATTAGACATTGTTTAGGACATAAATGGGACAAGCTGTGCTGCCCACATTCCAGGGCTGGAGAATGGGAAGCAGCTGGATTCTGTGACCTGCACATAGGGCTGGAATGCCATGGAGGTATCTAACGTTCACTGTGCTCAACCACAGCCACATCTGTACAAATCTTGAGAGCCAGGAAGAGGAAAGGACTGAACCATGTTCAGTTCAAACCATGGCGAGCTTCCTTAGCCCAGCAAGCCATGTTTCTTCCTGGAAGGTCTATGGGAAAAGACAGTAAGCAGGTCCAGCTCAGGCTGCCTACCACCCAGCTCTCAGTCCAGCTCTAGCCCTGTAAGTGTGAAGGAAGCCTGAGGCCCAGCACTAAAGCTGGAGTTCCTCTTCATACCTCTTCCTGAGTGCCTAGAGAATAGCAGAGCTGATTCATACTACAGTCTAGGCAGTGGTCCATCTGTCCTTCCTTTCTCCCTCCCTCCCTCCCTCCATCTTTCCATCCATCCCTTCCCAGCATCACTTATTCAAGTGGTCTCAAGTCACCATGTAGCCAAAGACAACCTTGAAATTTAACTTCTGTCCTGCCTCCACCTCTCAAGTTGCTGAGATTATAGGCCATACCCAGTTTATATGGTACTGGAGACAGAACCTGGGGCTTCATGCACTCTGCCACCTGAACTACATCTCCAGGGCCCTGAGATTCTTCCCCTGGATGCAATGTGAGATCACAACCCCCCACAAAGACCCCAAGAGAGAAGATTAGAAAGAAACCAGAAGTATCAGAGCTAAGAGGCCCTTCTGGGGAATGGAGTTCCCTAGAGAGACATTTCCCAGTCTTTCTCTCCCCGCACCACCACCGAGCCCAGGTTTCTCTGTGTAGCCCTGGCTGTCCTGGAAAGTGCTTTACAGACCAGGCTGGCCTCAAACTCACGGAGATCCACCTGCCTCTGGGCTACCACCGTCCAGTTTCTCTTCTTTTTTCAAAGTACCTGGTGATATTTTGTTTGTGCTCTAAGAAAGCTTGCCTGAAGATCAGAGGGCAGAACTAGCCACTAGTTAACCATAGAGGCCAGGCCATAGGTGCACACCTTTAATCTTAGCACTTGAGAGAAGGAAGCAGGAAGATCAGGAGTTCAAGGCCACCCTGGGTTACTCAAGTTTATCCAGTCCAAAAGAGAAACAGTGTTGGAGGCTCATGCCTTTAATCCCAGCATTTGGGATCTTTCGCCTTTGACCCCAGTACTTGGAAGGCATATGCCTTTAATCCCAACACAAGGGAGGTAGAGACAGAAAGTGATATGGAGAGAAGACTATAAGGCAGGAGGAGACAGGAGCTCACCTTTTTCTGTCTCAAAAGCTAGAAAGGTAAGAGGTGGCTGTGGCTGACTCCTCTGTCTCTCTGATCTTTCATTTACTCCAATATCTGGCTCTGGGTTTTTATTATTAAGACCAATTAGGATTCGAGCTACAGTACCAAAAAAGCTGGAGGCACTAGCTCAGTAGTAGGCGTGGGCAGACTCAGTCACCTGGGAGGTGGACACTGGCTAAACAAGAATGAGCTTTAACAGGAACAGAAGTTTCTTCTCCTTGCAGGGAACTCAGAAACCCATATGTCTTTTTGCCCAGTGGATTTTGAGAGCAAGTCTGGCTGGATCCATCTGCCTACTGCGGCAGCCAAGACCTTTGCCTGTGTCTCCTGCCTCAGCCCAGATCTGCCCTGTTCCCCAAGCCCTTCACTGCTTGGGTAGCTGGATTGCCCTAGTTAATTAGCCCTAAACCTTTTTCTCCTGTTTCCTGACCTTTGAACCCAAGTCTGGGCTCTCAGCCTGCCAAAGCAAGGCTGTTCCTTGTGAGATAGAGGTCATAGCAGGTGTTCAGGTGACCTTGATCTGGGAAGAGGGTGCTGATAAGCTGCCCTCCCAGCTCTGCTAGGGCCATTTTCTGCCAGCCTTCTCCAACCCAGGACAGAATCCCTTTGTCCTTGCCCTTCAGTATCTCTCCTACCAGAAGCTACACCTGTGTCCAAGGATGGACGTAGTCTCCATCTTGCCTAGAAAACTCCCTAGGCTGCATAGCTTGCCTTTAGAACCAGCTCCAGACTGAGTCTTACCACTCAGTCTCTCACACTCCAGGGACTTGCCCACTTTGATGTCTATAGTAAGTGCTCAGTAACAATCCACAAACTAAACAAACAATCCCAGCCCAGGAGCTCCTCTGCGTAAGCAGTTTGTTCAGAAAGGGAGGTCTCTTAAGGCACAAACACAAGCCCTGGAGTGACAGCAGCAGCTTCTGTTTGTACCTTGAACCTCTGGTGATCCTGTCACCTCTACAAAACAGGACAGAAAATCCTCTTGCTTATGCGCTGTGCAATGATCTGAAAGGCCAAAGTGCAGTCTGGGGAGGTGGGTGGGGCTTCTGCCCTTTGACCTTTTCATCAGGGGGGCTCCTACAGCCTTGCCCTTTGACCTTCCCATTACTTTACCAGCACTGAGAGCTGTAACCCCATGTCCCTCCACACTCCTTGAAGGATACCTAAAGGTATAG
This sequence comes from Sigmodon hispidus, assembly GCA_004025045.1. Classification (NCBI taxonomy): domain Eukaryota; kingdom Metazoa; phylum Chordata; class Mammalia; order Rodentia; family Cricetidae; genus Sigmodon; species Sigmodon hispidus. The sequence goes on from PVIH01002692.1 coordinate 11,208, forward strand.
CTACACATGAATTAACAATGTGGGGGCACAAATGGACCCCTAATGCATTTACAAAGCTCCACACAGCTTGCATGCATCAATCTTTTCTTCGGCCTACAGCACAAGAAAGCAGGAGTCCACAGGAGAAGGCATTCTGGTGCCTAGGCTGCACCAGGGAAGGGCTTCCACCTGCTGGCCAAGAGGCTCACAGCTACACCAGACCCACCCATTCTCTCTGCTCGCCCTTCCACCGGAAGTTTGAGGATACCACTGCTGCTCAGTCCTGCTCAGAACTCAAAGGCCTGCAGAACAAAACAGCTGAAACCCCGGAGTTCCCCTCCCAGGACACCCAGGCTTTCCCACAGGGCCTGGGCCACATCAGGGCAGGCAATGGTTTCCACAAACTGCCTGCCTGGCTCCTAGGTTTGCCAGCAGTGCCCACAGCTGGGGCAGCATCTGTCAAGCTGGCCCCCCTGGGCCTGACGACAGACCACTTTCTCTTGGCAGGCCCCTTGGGACCTGTCCATCTCTACACAAGAAGCTGGTCATTCAGGTCTAAAAACAGACTTGCATTCAGTCAGAAACAGAACACCCCTGTATTCCCAGTGACCACTCTTCTGAAGGGAGGTACAGACAACCTTGGCCACACAGATGCCCCAACCCAGGCTGCCAGGGGTGTGGCTACTCTCTGAGGACAAGTCAGCTCTGTTTAGGCATGGGTACTGTCTAGCAGAGCCCACTCTAGCATCTGAGGATGCCCACTGCAGAATCTCTCTGACCCTATGGACTCACCAGACTCTGCTTAGGACCACAGGCCCTGAGAGACTGGGTGGAGGTGGAGGCAGGGAGGCAGGCCCCCTATGACTTCTGTTAGGGCCACTGTTGCTTTCTGGGACACCAAGGTCTCCACTCAGAAGGTAAAAAGCAGAGGCAAGGAAGCTAGGTGACCTATAGATGGCTACCTTTGTGTTAGGATCCCTGTCCCAGGAGGGTCTGGAAGCATGCTCAGAGGACTGCCAGCTCCACTCCCTTCTGCCTGCTTTCTACAAATAACAGTTGGAAAAAACAAAAGCTTGCTATTCCTTCAGCTCTGGGTAAGTTCTAAGTGTTCCGGGGAAGGAAGGTCAGGTACTACCTGTAACATGCCTGCCCAGCGAGGCAGACATGAAGCAAAGATTGACATAGACCAGGACATAATTACAACCCTGTGGTGGAAATGCAGAGGAAAAGCAAGGTGATCAGGAGAAACTCCATCACAGAGGCCTGGTTCTCCTGTGGAGGCGGGGATGAACCTTCTAAAGCTGAGTTCCCCAAGCGACGTACACAGGATGCAGTAGGGAGCTGGTGGATCATCAGAGAAGTCAAAGGGTGGGAGGCCAGAGGTGTGGGACAGGATAAGGCGCATAACAGAAGCCCTGTGTCTGAAGATACCTGGTAAACAGTAAAATGGCAAACAATGAGGCTGGAGACGTGGCCAGAGAAACGGTTTAAATGAAAGGAAGCATACTATCAACTTTGCTTTTTTTTAGTATAAATATTCTTATTAAATTATGTATGTGTATAGATGTGGGTGCCATGTATGCCCATGACAATCAAAGCATAGCTTCAGAGCATTGGGTCTTTCCACTGAACTTGAATTTAATTTCCATTTGAATTCTGGTCTTCAGACTTGCTGAGCCACCCTGTTAGATCTTAACACTAAGCTGCATCCTTAAAAACAATTAAGATGCTATGTTATATGGATTTCTTAAATCACAATTCATTCATTCATTTTTTTAACACTTTTATCTATTTATTTAATTATTTGCCTTGGTGTTTGCCTGGAACTGAAACTACAGACAGTTATGAGCTGCCATGTGGGTGCTGGGAATCGAACCCCGGTCCTCTGGAAGAGCAGACGGCGCTCTCAACCGCTGAGCCATCTCTCCAGCCCCTCATTCATTCATTTTTAGACAGGGTCTAACCATCAGACTGGCCTTGAGTTCACAAAATCCACTTTCTTCTACCTCCCAAATGCTAAGATTAATCAATTAAACAATACCAAGCTCAACAATTTAAAAAGAACCCTTACAACTCAACAATAAAAAGACAAATATCCCTATTATAGAGTGGCACGTATTTGAATTAGTATTTCTCAAAAGGAAATATTAAGTGTCCAGCAAATATGTAAACAGGCCATCAACACCATTAGTCATGAGGTAAAGAGAATCAAACCCTCAAAGCATACTCTACTTGTCGCCCCCAAAGACAGTCACCAGTGACAGGTTGGCCCCTTCTCTCCACCTGGTAGAAATGTGAAATGGGGCAGGTGCTTTGGAAAACAACTTGGTGGCTCTTAAAACTTGAAGTTACTATATAGCCAAGCAAACACCCCTAGGAACATACAAAAGAGAATTAAAAATGAATGTCCAGAGACTGGAGAGATGGCTCAGTGATTAAGAGCATGTATTGCTCTTCCAGAGGAACCAGAGTTAGATTTCCAGTACCCACACCACACAGTTCACAACCTTCTGTAAGTCCAGTTCCAGGGGAATCTGATACCTCTGGGCCACTGTGAGCACTAAGCACACACATATCCAAATACAGATACATATACATAATTAAAAAATAATAAAACAAATAAATAGAAATATTATGCATGAATGCTCACAGCAGCATTTTTATTCAGAAAAGTCAAATAGTGCAAACAGACTAAACACCCAGCAACAGATAAAGTATCTCTCTGCAGCCATATTAAAAAAAGTACTGACACATGCCAATCATGAATAGATCTTTTTTAAAAAGCCAAGGGCTGGAAAGCTGGCTAAGCTGCTCTTCCAGAGGTCCTGAATTTAATTCCCAGCAATCACATGGCAGTTTACAACTATGTGTAATGAGATCTAATGCCCTCTTCTGGCATGCAGGCATATATGTGGACAGAGCATTCGTACTCATAAAATACACACATAAAAATTAAAAAGTAAAAAAAAAAAAAAATAGCACTGTTGAGGCAGAGTCAGGTGGGTCTCTTTGAGTTCTGCTCTACAGAGTGAGTTTCAAGACAGCCAGGTAATCCTGTTTCAAAAACCAAACAACAAACAAAAAGGTTTATGGGGGCGGGGTAGGAGGTTGAATGAAGTGCCTGCAGAGGCCAGAAAAGGATCCCCTGGAGCTGGAATTACAGGCAGCTGTAAAACAGCTGAAGCAGGTCAGGGAACCCAATCTAGCTACTCTTAACCACTGAGCCATCTCTCCAGCCTCCATAAAGGGATCTTTAAAATATCACTAACTGAAAGAAGCCAGTCACAGAAGACCATTTATTCTCTGTATACATATGTAAGGAATATACAAAATTTGCAAATCTATTCAGATGGAGAGAAGATTGGTAGTTCCTTGGGGGTAAGGAAAAGGCAAATGGGGAGTGGTGTGTAATGGTATATTTAGTTTCTGTGCAGGCCAAATACTCTAGAGGAGCACGAAAAACAGCGGTCTTGCATGAATGTTATAAACATCACTGAATTGGACAGGCAGCAGATTGACTATGTAGCACATGTGCTTAGCATGTATAGGTCCTGGTTCCATCCCTAGCACTGAATAAGAATAAACAAACAAACATAAATTTTATGGTATATGAATACCCTATCTCAATCGAATGAGAATGGAGGGAGGGAGAGGGAGGAGGGGGAGAACCCAGGGCTTAAAGAATGTGTGAAGAAAAAGCGGGACAGTGCCCCAAAATTAGGGTTATAAAGAGTGCCCTAGGGGGGCTGGAGAGATGGCTCAGCGGTTAAGAGCACCGTCTGCTCTTCCAGAGGACCCGGGTTTGATTCCCAGCACCCACATGGCAGCTAACAACTGTCTGTAGTTCCAGTTCCAGGCAAACACTAAGGCAAATAAATAAATAAAGGTTGGAAAAAAAAAAAAAAAAGCTGGTTGGTGGGGGAGCCCAGCTTTACTCCGGGAAGCACAGGCAGGTGGATCTCTGAGTTAAAGGTCAGAGATCTACTATCTCTGGTCTACAGAGTAAGTTCCAGGGCTACACAGAGAAATCTTGTCTTGAAGCCCCCACCTACCTACCCTCCCCCCCACACACACACACAAAGAAAAGAAATAGAAAAAAAATAAATAACCTCAAGTCTGTAGGTTGCCATGGAAAGAAAGAAGCATTTCCTAAGAAGGACTGGGCAAGCAATTGGCAGGGCAAACAGTGCTGAGGTTTGCTGAAGGTAAGTAACAGAAGGACAGACCTTGAATTTAGATACATGAATGGGTAACCTTAGCAAGGACACTTCAGTGCTGGGATGGGCCGGGCTCCTCCTTCCTTCCCCCCAGACTGGTGACTAGGAGGAACAGTGAGCCCTCTGACCACGTGTGAGGAAATTGTGCCACTAGCCAGCTCAGCACTGAGATGCTCGCCTGCCTCTCCTCATTTCCAGTAAGACACCACATGGTTGCTGGGGTTGGGCAGGGCTGAACACTTCTCTCCGTGGTCGGGTTGGTCGGTGGAAAAGGCAGATGAGTGCATTCATTGGAGATCAGGTACCTGGTCACATCTCCCCACCTCCGTGCCACTCTCCTCCACGCCAAAGTCTAAAGCTGGGAAGATCAAGGTCCCCCTTCCCCAGGGGCAGCCACACCCAGAATTCCAGTACCACACTTAGTGGTTCCCAAGGCGGTGCCGGCAGCGACACTGATCACACTGATCGCGTCAGTGTGGCGCGGCCCAGCCCTCCACCGGCTGGTGAGCGGAGCTAGTAGGTCGGCCCAAAGGTAGCGCTTAGCGCAGATGGGGAGACCTGACGTGAGGGCAGGAGCAGCGCCCCCACCAACCGGCTTCCTGGGATGCTCAGCCCGCACCCCAGCGGTGCCTGGCTCCTGGAGCTGTGCCCAGCACCAGAGCTGGCAGCTGGCCGCGACTGTGCACGCCCCTGGCGGGGCTGCAGTCCACACCCTGCCTCAGGCTCTCGCCAACGTGGCTCCCCAGGCAGATTCCTGACCAATGATCCAGTCTTGAGCAGTTTGCTGGGTTCTGGGGCCTTTCCTTAGGGAGCATCCCAGACTGTGTAATTGATAAATCCCCCTAGGGAGTGCCAGCTCTCCCACTGTTATGCAATATGTGGAGGTTGTAGCCAATGTCAAAGGGTGAGAAAATAAAGATTTATATTATTTAAAAGAAACCATTGCTGCACAGCGGTGGCATGCTCCTTTAATCTGAGCACTTTGAGTTCGAGGCCAGCCTGGTCTACGGCGTGAGTTCTGGGATGGTGAGGGTTACACAAAGAAACCTTGTCTCAAAAACTTAAAAAAAGAAGAAAAAATGTTATTTGATGGTATAAATAAACTTAAGGAGTTGGTGAGATGGCCCAGTCGATAGAACACTTTTGTCAGGCAACAATGAGGACTTGAATTTAATTTCTAGAGAGATGGAGAGCAATTGAGGCAGACACTTGATCTCTGATACAGGTGAGTGTGTGTGTGTGTGTGTGTGAGAGAGAGAGAGAGAGAGAGAGAGAGAGAGAGAGAGAGAGAGAGACCTTGACCACATATAACTACTTGATAAAACATAAGAAAGTTGCTCCTTTGGGCTGGAGAGGTGGCTCAGCAGTTAAGAGCACTGACTGTTCTTCTGGAGGTCCTGAATTCAATTCCTAGCATCCACATTGCAGCTAACAACTGTCTGTAATTCCAGGAGCTGACACCCTTACACAGACATACATGCAGGCAAAATACCGATTCACATTAAATAAATAAATATTTTCTTTTTAAAAGAAAAAAGTTGCTCCAGTTTTTTCTGTTGGACACTGGGCTAGTAGATGGACACTTAGCTACATCCCCAGCCCTAAGAGTTCATTACTATTCTAATTGTTACAAAATAGACACAAAAATTTGTAGTTTAGCTGGGTGTGGTGACCCATGCCTGGAATCACAGCACTCCTGAGGTCGAGGCAGGAAAACAATGAATGGGAGGTCAACCTAGGTTACATAAGGGGAAGTTGGGGTGAAAGGTGAATACTTGGTAAGTGGACTCTAAATGGCTTTATATCATACTTGATCTGGAATTTTTTTTTTTTTAAAGAAAGTGGAGTCTTTACCCAACCAAATAGCAAAACAAATTACAAAAGTATTATTGGCTTACAAAAAATTACTAGATTAATGGGACACAGAGAGTCCAACAAATGATCTTTGGGTATAAGAAAACTGACTATATAATGAAAATATCTTGAGAAAAAAATGAGCTGTCTAATAAATGTGATGGGACAAAGCCTATCTCACATTACTCACAAAAATATAGTTCAGGTACAGTAAACAGCTACATATCTCTAACTCTGATTTTATTTGTGGCAGGGCCTTAAACTCAAGGCAGTTATCCTTCTGCCTCAACCTCCTGAGTGCTGAGATTACAGGCACACATCGGCATGCCCAGCTGAACAGCTAAAAATCTAACTCTTCAAAGACCTAGGCTAAAATAGAAACAATGTTTTTTAATATCAGAAGTTTTTCAAGTAAGGTATAGAATCTAGAAAACAAAGATGTAAGTGTATAAGAGGCTGCAGAGATGGCTCAGTGGTTAAAGTCACTGGCTGCTCTGCCAGAGGACCCAGGGTCAATTCCCAGTAACTACATGGTGGCTCACAACTATACCTAACTCCAGCCCCAAGGGAGCCTACACCTCTGGCCTCCTTAGGCACTTATACTCATATGTGCAGACACACATACACCGAAATATAGATTTAAAAATAATAAAGTTTTTAATTGCATAAAAAATTTTAAGTTTGTGCACATCAAAATTTAATATTTATTTTTGGTTTTTGAGACATGGTTTCTCTGTGTAGTCTTGCCTTTCCTGGAACTCTCTCTGTAGACCAGGTTGGCCTCAAATGTAGAAATCTACCTGCCTCTGCCTTCTGAGTGCTAGGATTAAAGGTGTGCACCACTACCACCTGGCTCAAAATTTAAATTTTGATGTACAAATGAAAACTGGGGGTAAGTGAAATGCTGCGTTTCATCTTAGTATGCCAAGGCTGAAGTAGGCAACCAGGCAACATAGTGGGGATTTAAAAAAAAAACATTTGTACAAATGATTGATTTCTTTAATATACAATGAATACATCCAAATCACAACAGAGACAGTAAGTAACCTAATAGAAAAAAAATGAGCAAAGCCACTGTAGAGGTACACTCCTGTAATCCCAGAACTAGGGAGGCTGAGCCAAAACTGTGAAGCATTCTAGACTAGCCTGGAGTACAGAAAGAGTTTCAGGCCAATTCTGTCTCAAAAAGAAAGGAAGGAAGGAAGGAAGGAAGGAAGGAAGGAAGGAAGGAAGGAAGGAAGGAAAAAAGGAAGGAAGAAACAGAAGAGCTGGTAAACCATACAAGCCTAATGAACTGAGGTCAGCCCTCGGAACATAGATGGCTCCTGAAAGCTGTCATCTGACTTCTACCTGTGCTGTGGCATCTACATGCTCACATCACACACACACACACACACACACAATAGATAACACTTTAAAATACAAAATAAAATTAAATTTGAATCCACAGTTATATAGAAATTGAATCTACAAATATTTTTTAAAATATGGAGTTTATTTATTTTTTTAAACTTTATTTATTTATTTATTATTTATTTATTTGCCTTGGTGTTTGCCTGGAACTGGAACTACAGACAGTTGTTAGCTGCCATGTGGGTGCTGGGAATCGAACCCTGGTCCTCTGGAAGAGCAGACAGTGCTCTTAACTGCTGAGCCATCTCTCCAGCCCCCAGAATATGGAGTTTATTTTTAAGAATTAACTTTGGGGGCTGGAGACACGGCTCAGTGGTTAAGAGCACCGGCTGCTCTTCCAGAGAACCTGGGTTTGGTTCCAGCACCCACATGGCAGTTTACAACTGTCCATAACTACACGCAAGTGCACATTCTCCCACAGACACATACAATTTTTTAAAAAATGAACTTCAGCTGAGCTCAAGTCTTTAATCCCAGCACTTGGGAGGCAGAGGCAGGTGTATCTCTGTGTTCAAAGTCAGCCTGGTCTACAGTGAGATTCAGGACAGGCAAGAGTGTATAAAGAAACATTGTGTCAAAATAAATAAATAAACACATACATAAATGAAATCTGATCTGGTGTCCTGGTTGGTGTTTGTTTCACTTTATACAAGCTAGAGAGCTAGAGTTATCTGAGAGAGAATGACAGTTGAGAAAAGGCTTCCATAAAACTGGGCAATAAGCCAGCCTGGTGGGACATTTTGAGGGAGGAGGGTCTAGGCCCTTTTAGGTGGGGCTACCACTGGGAAGATAGTCCTGGGTTCTATAAGAAAGCAGGCTGAGCAGGCCATGAGGAGCAAGCCAGAAAGCAGCACTCCTCTATGGCCTCTGCACCAGCTCCTGCCTCGGGGTTCCTGCTTGAGTTCCTGCCCTGACTTCCGTTGGTGACGGAGTGCATCCTGAGAGCTGTGAGCTGAAACAACCCCATCTGTCTGTCTCTTCCTGTTGTTTTTGGTCAC